>JAVJIF010029423.1:0-85425 GCA_038442645.1 Agave tequilana | reverse complement strand
AAGGCAACAGAAGAAGAGGAGCATGCACCAACCAATTACCTCTACCATAAACACTTAATCTTTTCCACGTTTAAAAAGTTAAATGTAAAACCCCAAGGACATGGAAGAGATTGGTAGAAATAAATGTAAAACTAAACTTTTTAATTTATTACAAGACTAATATTTATTTCCCGTCTAACTACAAGTAAACTATCATATCATCATGAAATAATTATATTTTTTTAGAGAAGGGAATGTCATCCAATTAGAAACAATAGCATCACCAGAACAAGCAAAGTTTTTGGGAGCGCATAGACAAAACACAAAATACTCGAGGGGCCATCTCATGCAGAATGTAGACATAACAAAGCATCTAAGTTTTATAGCTCTCATGTTGCCTAAACGAGCTTCCCCCAAACTAGGCGGAGCTTCTAGGAGCATGTTGTAATGTTGCTTCTTAAACATGAGTTGACACATCATCACCACCACCATCAAAGCATCCCATTAAAATAATGTTAATTATGGAGCACATATCCACACACTAAATTGGTGACAAATTCACAGAATATTGCGGACAACATGAGTAGAAAAAGTAACATTGGTCATGCAATTTAAGCTCATACAACCAAGGAGCAAACCCAAAAGTTTCCTAGGCACGGTACGAGGATAAATGCAACTCAAGGGCACAAATAAATACAGACGACACATGTTAAAAAAAAACATTCTTGCTAAATAATATGTAAAATTTCTTTTATATTACATTACATATACGCCCTATTTTTATATCATGCAAGAAAGTTTAACAGTACCGACATGATGTGGGACAGAGAGAGATTTTAGGGTTTGTGGTGAGAATCTTTGGCATGGGAAGAAGAAAAAAAGAAGAAGAAAAGATATGATCGCGGATCACAGCCCGAATCTTGGCTTTAACGCCTATGATTCAATCCATGAGATTAAAATCAATACTCAAAGCAAATAGCTCCATTTTTTTTAATCAAAATCATTCAATAATTTTTCAAAGATCACTACATGGCTATATATAGCCTCCAAATGTGTGCTATACGTGCAATTATTGATAACATCAAAATTTAACCAAATCTAATCACATTTAAATTCAAATAACTCCTAAATCTCAATCAAATCTAATTTAAATAAAAATCTCAAATCTACTAAATATAAATCATTTGTTTCTCCCATCAGACATAGTTTTATTCAAACTTTCCCTTCCAGCGTTCTGAGAAACTTAGCATAAATTTTTCCTAAACTCTAACACATCATCAATCATCACTAGTATTTATTTTACTATTCAACAGAATACATAATTCTTAGATAACCAGTTTACACAAACTCTAGTTTCTTGTGAGCACTATACATCAAACAACTATCCCGTACATAAAATGAAGAAGGCCTCCCATGAAAGATCCCTTAGGAAAGTATAAGTTAAGAGAACATAAAGTTATAGAAAGCCTGGATAACTAAGCTTGGAGTGAGGGCATAATAATAGTTAACACTTTGGAACAATGTTGGATAATCACATTATTCAAAATGTCAAGCTAATAGATTGTGGTAGAATAAGGTATAAGCCAGCCCTAACAGTAGTTTATGAACAAGAAACCATTTTGCAAAGTGGACAATATTGTCGTACTTTTTTTTTTGCTAGTTAAATCCAACGACGTCGGGTTCGAATGGAGGACCACTGGGGAGCAAACCCAGGGGCCGCCCAGTGGCCAACATCAGAGAATGAAATGTCCGCACGCGGCGGGGTTCGAACTTGGGGACGTGGAGAGCTTGGAGCTCTAACCGACCCGGTCTTGATGAATCTTATATTACATCATCCACAAGTATGGTAAACTTTCACACAAATCTAGAACATAAAATCATGTTACCAATTTCATAGGTAAAAAGTTTTGTATAATGATTCACTTATGATTCACAGCTTATGAATGAAACTAGCTTATGAATGAAGCTAGCTCAACTTTGAATGCCAATAAACTATATTTGCGGATTCATCAGGTACAAAGTTAATTACATGTTAACTTTAGCTAGTGGTACAAAGTTAATTAGATGTTAACTTTACTGACTTCTCCACAGTTAACATTGAAAACAGATGAAGTTTTCCAAGAGTCGAAAGCTAGCATATAGTGGAAATAAACCCAAGATATTTTATAGGTTTGTAATTGTCTTCATGCTCTTTTAATCAATTAGGGTGACTCATGAATATTTCATAGAAAGGGCAACTACACGCATGTCCTATTTCATTTCAATATATTCGTCATTTTTCTCCCTAATAATTTCTTAGTACTTGTAAAAGACATACACTATAATTCAAAATTAAATCCAAAGCAGAGCAAAAGAAAGGGTAAATACCAGGGAGGAAGGCAAGTATGCCAAGTACAAGCAAGCCATATGCTTGGGATTTCTCACCTCCCATGTGGCCTGTAAAGATAAAGAACGAGAGAAACAGAAAAAGTGATCCCAAGAATAGAAGAAAAAGCGCAAGAGCAATTGACTTCCATGGAACCCTGTCAAGGGCCCTGGGATTGTAGCTGAACCGAAGGTCTTCTTCCTGTACATTGTCATCTCTCTCTTCTGCAGAAAGTGGAGAATAGCGAAAATTCTTTGTGTTGCCATGACAATCAGCCACACCAATAGACACTTTAGTTTACCAGACAGCCTATTTGTCATCAAAGTTATATATGAAAAATTAGGCATTTTCATTAATCAGTTAAGGAAAAGTATTGGTAAAGAAAACAACGCTGGAAATTAGCTAAATACATTTAACCATGATAAGAGGCCTGAACAGCATGCTCTAGATAAATAGTTGTCAGTATTAACTGAATACAGTAAGAGTTTTTCATAGATGCTCTCAAGAACATGCAAAGAGTTTAAAATAAAAACCAAGCTATTAAAATGACTACAGATGTAAGCTAATCAACAAAAATACATGATTGAATTAAGGTCTTTGATCCATTACAAACATCAGCTGAAAAAACTTCAGAACTTTAAGACAGGAAAACAATAAGACATGCGTGAAGTGCCCTTTTCGATGAAATATTCATGAGCCACCCGAACTGATAAAAGAGCATGGAGATAATTACAAACCTATAAAATATCTTGAGGTTTGTTTCCCCAGTATGCTAGCCTCGTCTCTTCGAAAACTTTATCTGTTTTCAACCGTTAACTGTGGAGTAGTCAGCTAACAGGTAAAGTTAACATCTAATTAACTCTATACCTGATGACTGCGCAAATGTAGTTATTGGTATTCAAAGTCGAGCTAGATTCATAAGTTGTGAATCATAAGTAAATCATTACACAAAACTTTTTACCTATGAAATGGGTAACATGATTTTATATTCTAGATTTGTGAGAAAGCTTACCATACTTGTAGATGATGAAAATAAAGACTCATCAAGTAAGACAATAGTTGTCCACTTTGCAAATTTTTTGTTCATATTTAACTTATGTTAGGGCTGGCTTATACCTTATTCTGTCACAATCTATTAGCTTAACATTTTGAATAATGTGATATCCAACATGGTTCCAAAGTGCCAGCTACTGTTATGTCCTCACTTCAAGCTTAGTTATCCAGGCTTTCTATAAGTTTATGTTTCCCTACTTATCCTAACTTTTCCAAGGAATCTTTTAATAGGAGGCCTTCTCCATTTATGTACAGGTTAGTTGGTTGATGTATATTGCTCACAATTCGTATACTAGAGTTTTGTGTAAACTGGTTATCTAAGAATTACATACATTTGTTGAATATTAATAAATACTAGTGATGATTGATGCGTTAAAGGTTTAGGAAGAAAGGAACTTCCCCTTATTGTGGCTAAGTTTCTCAGTATGTTAAACGGGAAAGTTTGAATAAAACTATGTCTGTATTATTAAAAAAAATTCTTGCATGTGATACAAAGTAAGGACGTACATGTAATATTGGAGAAAATGTACATATTATTTAGCAAGAATGTTCTGTCATGTGTCATCTATGTTTATTTGTGTCATGAGTTGCATCTATCCTCGTACCATGTCTAGGAAAATTTTGGGGTTTGCTCCTTGGTTGCATGAGCTTAAATTGCATGACCAAATGTAAGTTTTCCTACTCATGTTGTCCGCAATTTTCTGTGAATTTGTCACCAGTTTAGTGTGTAGACATGTGCTCCATAATCAATACAATTTTGATGGGAGGCTTTGATGATGATGGTGTGTCTAACTTATGTTTAAGAAGCAACATTGCGACATGCTTTTAGGCTGCTTCGCCTAGTACGGGAAAACCTCATCTAGACAATAGGAGAGCTATAAGACCTAGATGCTTTGTATATGTCAACATTAAGTGCTTGGGTTGGTGTATGTGCACTCACAAAAACATTGTTTGTTCTGGTGATGCAATTGCTTCTTATAATTGAATGACATTTCCCCTCTCTAAAAAAATATTATAATTATTTCATGGTGATGTGATAGTTTACTTATAGTTAGCCAAGAAATAAATATCAGTCTTGTAATAAATTTAAAAATTTTAGTTTTACATTTATTCCTACCAATCTCTCTTGGACATGGAAGAGATCAAGTGTTATGGTAGAGGTAACTGGTTGGTGCATACTCATTTTCTCCTTTGTGGCCTTTCTTTTCAACCTCTAGTTCTTCTGCTTGTTTCTTTTTCTTTCTTCTTCTACTCCTGCAGTTCTTTTTATGCTTCCTAGCTCTTCCTCTCTTTCTCCTAGTTCTTTGTCAACATTTGCAAAATTATCCATCAATTATTATAATTTATACTTTATCTATTTACATGCATATTAGTTTTTTTTGTAAGCCTTAACATTATGGTTTAAACCCTAGGCAATTGCATGGATGCATAGACAATATGCCTATTCTAAGGGTTAGCACCCTGTGTCCTCTAGCTATTTTGACAACCATAGAAATTAATTTGAAGAAGAGATAGTATGTTCTAGTCGATTTTAACAATAGGTTTAGTTTGTAGCAAATGCATTTTGTTGAGGTGACAAGTGGGGGTGCAAACGGATATGGATAAATCCAATTCAATCCCACCTGTTTCAGTTGCGAATACAGATATGAGTTTTCCTTACCGAACCATATTCATATTCATATTCCCTCCATATCAATGATTAGAAAATCCAAATATGAAGTAACCCCTAATATAGTCTTTTAGCTCACCATACATAAATAGTTCCTGAAAAAAGAATGCATAATAATTAGCGCCCTATACTTGCATGCTTTGTGTTATATGTATTCATTTTATTTGTAACTTGTGTTGTTAAGTAATTTATGTTAGGTAACTCTCCCTGGTGTTAGGATAAGTGGAATTGAAAGTACTTGTTTAGTTATGTAAAATGAATGGTGATATAATAGTATCCATCCAATGATCTCCAACTGTATGTTTTACACGAGTCTATGGTTGGATTTGAAACCTCCTGCCTTTCAAACTACACACGCACGCGCACACACACATACATGTATATACACCTACACCTTTGAGATAATATAGAGAGAGAGTTCGACAACGATCCTGTCAATAGGATTTGAGAATAAATCATATCGCTTGGAAAGTATATGCCATGGAAATTAATGGATGATTCAAACTGTTCAATATGATCTAAATAATTTAAAATGCTTAAACAAAAGATGAAACATTTCATGATTTCTAACATATGAATCAAGTGACATAAAAATGAACAATTAAAGGTGGAGATTTTCATATATCTATGATTTAGGAATTACAAATCGAAATCCAACTCTTGATTCTTGATCAATATACATTAAAATCCCCAAATACAAGTTTTTTTGGGTTTGAAACATTCTATACCATAAAACTAAATAACTCACTACTTTTGGCCATTCATTTTAAGTTATCTGATGCATGGGTAAGACACAGAATTGAATTTAATTAATTTTGATTTATAAGCACTTCAAATGTATAGATCAACTTTTTGGTGTCCTATCATCTAACTCCAATAAATAGGATTTGGTTCCAAATCCTCTCGTGAAGAGCATAGTCTAACTGTATATGTGTGTGTATGTATATATAATATGTATATGTGTGCAGGGGAGAAATTGGGAATAAATTTTGAGGTGGGTTCTAATCTTTATACCATATGCTTGTGCAATATATGAATTTGCCAAAAGAATAAAATAATATTCTCCACTAAATCAGGAGCGGGACCAAGAATAAATTTGCCAAAAGAAATAAGGCAATATATGAAAAAGTGGGACGGGCTATAGCCCGACCCACCCAACATCTGGTTTCGCCCCTGTATGTGTGTGTGTGTGTGTGTGTGTGTTTATATATGAAATTCTATATATGCTAGATTTCAAAATTTTGTGTTACATCATCTACATATGTATAATAAAATTGAAAATCTATATTATTTTAGATTTCAAATTTGTGGTACATCATCCATATATATGAAATAGTCGATTGTGAATTAATTTTGCAACTTCTAAGTTCTTATTCTTTCTCTGTTTCTTCATTGAGAATGAGTTGAAGTTTTACACAAATTTATGATCAGATTCAGATTCTAAATTAGGTTATATTTCATATTTCTATACATCATCTATACATAAGAAAATAGTCTATTTAGAACTGTTGCACAGACACACCCATGACCAAATAAATTTTATAAAATAATCTTTCAGTAGATAAAATCTACAGATTTGTGTTCTCTTCCTTTTTGCCGCAATTGGAGTTAAAGGCTTTATGCAAAACAATAAAGTGAGGTTGTTTAGAAGCATATATATAATGAGCTAGAGAGAAATCTAAAAGGGTATATATGCGAGACTCATATTTTCATTTCTTTACATGAGAATCCCATTAGTATATTCCAGAATGACATAAATTTAAAGAGGCGGGAATAAAAGCTCTTTTCTAAGCCCCATATTTCCAGCAATCAGTAAGTAATAAATCAGATTATTTAAGGAAAAGCCTTGTACGTCTTACACACACACAAAGGGCCTTGTAAATAGCATTTGTCTAGTACACTCGAGAGATATAGTCTGGTAAATAGCTGGTGAAAGGAGTGCAAAAAACACAGGAGAAGTATCCGACGAGAATCCAACAAGTATCCACAAATGTCAATACTGAACATGCATCTAATACTGGTCCGTGACCTATTTCAAAGAATTGAAGCATCAAAGGTAAAAAAGAATGCAAGAAACATAACACATGGATGAATTAGGAAATTAAATTGGCCACATAATCTCCAAAAGTTACAAGTATCCAGATCACAAAGAATAGCATTCAAATGCCTTAAGTTAACAGATTGATGTCTTCTCACAATAAAAGTTTTCAGGGTTTTTTTCAAATTTTTGTTTGAAAAGTAATAGTAACATTAGTCGGTCAATTAGGAACATGAACAAATTGTTAATGTTGAAAAACACAGTTCAGTTAATATTATTAACATAAAATAAACAGAGTTGAAGAAATGAATTTTTCTTCTTATGTGCACAAACTTCATTCAAGCAGTTAAACCAAAACAAACAAACAACAACTAAGCCATTTGTCCCAAGTATTTGGGGTAGGCTACACAAACCAAAGAAAATTACGCCCGATCGGGCACATGGATCAGCTTTCTCCACTCATTCCTATCAAGCAATATGCCTTCATTAAGACCTGTAGTCTCTATATCTTGTCGTATCAGCTCCATCACGTTTTCTTCGGTCTCCCATGCGCTCTTTTAACTTGCCCTAATTTGATATGCTCTACTCGCTGGACTGGTGCATCTGTAGGTCTACGTCGCACATGATCGTAGGCGGTTTTCTCTCATCTTCTCTTCTATAGGGGCTACGCCTATCTTAGTACGAATATCCTCATTTCTCAAATTATCTCTTTTCGTGTTATCACACATCCAACGAAGCATGCGCATCTCTGCTACACTCATCTTCTTGGTATGATATTAGAACTATAAAAATCTTCACAAACTGATGGGGTAGAACTATGCAAAAAAAATCCACAAACATCAACCCACATAACCTCAAATGGGTTAGAACTATGAAATATAAACCCACAAACTGATGCAATAATCATTATCAGGCGAGCTGAAAAAACCCACAAACATAACTGCGCAGGTTTCATTAAATCATTTAATCCTTAGCAATTAACTTAAGATATGAAATCAAAGCTAAAGCAATATTCAGAAATTTCACTATGCAAAAATCTACAGAAATTACAATAGCGTAGAGGTAGTCGCGCTTACATTCATTGTTGATCTTTTTGATTGAGCCATTCAGCTGAAGCCTTCTCTTCCTCACCAAAATAGAAATTGTGAAAGCCTACAACAGTAGCAATTTCATTTTTTTTTTAAATTAAAAAAATCATGTTACTTGAAACAATAAAATTATCCAAATAAAGGAAGAATGGCGGAAAATATACCAATTTTTTATGAATTGAGAGCTCCAATTAACTCAGATCCCACACCAGATTCAGCGATCCCACACTGGATTCAACAACTACGGATGAGGTCAAGTGGCCGAGGAATTTATTGGCTGAGGAGGAGGATGATGATGGCGAGATCAAATGGCCGAGAGAGAAGTGGCGACGAGATCAAGAGGCTGAGAGAAAGCGGGAGGCGAGATCGAATGGCCGAGAGAGAGAGCCGGCGGCGAGATCATATGGCCGGAGAGAGATCCGGCGAGATCTACAAATCGCTGGTGGCTGGCTGCGGGGAGAGCGAGTCGAGACAGATCGAGTGGCCGAGCAAGCGAGTCGGCGACCTACAGCGAGAATTTTTTTTTTTTTTTTTTTTTTTAAATTTGCGTCCGACTCCTTTTAATATGGGCCCCATTTATTACAGCGGAACCGGCGCTAATGCTGACCACAGAACCCCCACCCCCAACTTCCTGGCCCCTGTCGTTTACTGTGTATTGGGACCACATAATTCCTTGGCAGCCGAAGGGCCTTGTGGATGCGAAGCGTTTAGAAACTGCGGGCCCATCATAATCAAATAACAGCTTATCAAAAAATATTTCTCACTCATTAATAGAATAATTCGCTATACCCACTTATTTACTTCATAATTAAAAAATAATTTGATTCGCTATAATCACGTTCACATCAGCAAAAACTGATACCTTCCAACTATCACTTGTTTATATATTTTTATTTCTTTTTTTTTACCTTTTCTGATTGCTGGTCTGTTTGTTTCACCGCAAAATGTCGCAAGTCGTAAGTTGTAAAATGAAAATGGGAAAAATGAACTGTAGCAGGGAAAATATATTGTGTTTTACGGTGTTTGGTTAATAAAGTGAAAGTGTAAATGAGAAAGTATATTGTGTTTTACAGTGTTTAGTTGGTAAAGTGAAAGTGTAAATGGAAAAGTATATTGTATTTTACGGTGTTGGTTGGTAATGTAAAAGTGTAAGTGAAAAAGTTGATCACAAAATAAACTGTAGCAGTGATTTAAATATTATAAATACTATTAAATTAAATCTACTATTGCCAATTAAATTGTATTAATAAATTTGAGATAAAATATAAATAATCTTAATATTTTATTTATAACAATAATATTAATATAATTAGTAAAATATTATTAAAATATTAATTAAATAAATAATATAAAATTTTAAGAAAATCTAAAGAACATTAATAAAATTTTGAGAATACTAATAAAACATAAATATTAAAAATCTTAAGAAAAATAATAAAATATAGTTATAATATTATAATATTATAAAATACTTTAAAAATATTATAATATTAAATTTTATTATAATATTATTGTAATATTATAAAATTAACAAAGTAAAATATAATTATAATTTAATAATAAATTATTGTTATAATATTATTATAATGAATTATTATTACAACATTAACATAATAAAATATTAATATAATAATAAAGTATATTATAATATAATAAAGTAATTATTTATATTAAAAAATAAATAAGTAAATATATAGTAATTTTATATTAAAGTATAATACTGTTATATTAATAAAATATTAACTCTAAATAAAAAAATAATAAAAAATTGGTATAAGTATTAAATAAATATTAAATTAAAATAGTAAAATATTAAATATTAAAATAATATTAAAAATAAAAAAACTAAAGATTAAAAATAATAAAAAATTAAATAAGAAATTGAACATATTAAAATATTAAAAAAATATTAAATATTTAATAATATTAATATCAAGTAACTGCTTTGAATTGCAAGTGTGTTACAAGTGGGATTTACATGACCACAAAATTAACTGTAGCAACACAAGTGTAGAAATGTGGGTGTAAAAGTGAGATTTAAATGACCACAAATTTAACTGTAGCAACTGCAAGTAGAAAAATGAGAGTTGCATTTTGCAAGTTGTTTTTTAGCAAAACAAATAGCGAAAAATGAAAAAGTAGTTTTATGGCTTACGACTTGCGATGTTTGTGACGAAACAAACAGGCTCTGCACCTGCGTTGCTCACCCCTCAACCTTGACTCCGATGCAGAGAAATTCGTGAGTCTATCTTTTTGCAGATCTCGTTTTGCTCGTACTCGTGATGAGTTCTGGGAAGACTGATTCAGAAATAAGACATTTTGTGAAGACTACGATAAACGTCTACGATCATGATTGCAATCCTCACAAAAGAGTATTTTGTGAGGACTGCGACCATGACCACAGTGCCCATAAAGACTCAAATATGGAACATTTTTGTGAAATATTATGATCATGGTCGCGGTCCTAATACAGAGGACTACGATCATGATCGCAATCATATAAAGATTTAGAAACATGATATTTTGTGAGGACTGCAATAATGGTTGCAGTCCTCATAAATAGTGCATTTTATGAAGACTGCGATCATGATTGCAATCCCTTAAAAATAGAGTTGCGATCATTTTGTGAGGATTGCGATTATAATCGCAATTCTTATTAATAAGGCATGTTTGTGAGAACTGGTCCTCTATATTGTGATCATTTTGTGAGGACTGCGATCATAATCGCAGTCCTTAGAAATAGGACATTTTTGAAGCAGTCCGTTTTTTTTTAACCAATTACTTAGAGGTATTTTCGTCTTTCATCTTGATGAGCGCTTCAGTGCTTGACACGTGAGCGCACATCCTAATTTTAAAAAAGGAGGTAGCTGAAACAATCAAAATTATGAACCTGAGTTTTTTTCCTAATTACGGTTCGACATAGGGGGTGTAGCAAAATGTCCTTTATTAATATTATTATTGTTGTTATCATTGTTGTTATCTAGAAAATCGTCTTCCCTCACCTGCCGGTACAACAAGTCACTCCATTTTAACATTAGGGATGAGTCATTGTAAAAGTTTAATTTCTTAGAACACGTACAAGATTATCTAAATTTACGTTTTATTTAGATTATCTATAAACTTTATAATCTCTATTAATCTACTAACTTATATATGTATAGTTATCTTTATGAATTTAAATTTGTCTATTTTAAATATAACTTAAATTAAATTAGATTAAATATTTAATTTTCTATTTATGTCTTTTACATACTTAATAGTGTGTTAGCATATTCCCGTGATTTATGCATGTGCGGGTGGGTAATAAAAAACATGACTCTTAAATTTTAATAAATGATAAAATATTAAAGATCCGCATTTGAAGGATATTGTCATTAGCAATTAAATTAAAATAATTAATAATGATAAACGCCAGTATTCTTTAATATGTATATTTTTATAGTACAAATTGCATAATCAAATTGTAAAATTTCATATAATTCTTATTTCTATGTGTATTTGCACGCGCCGAGAATCTAGTCTATCATATAACTAGAGAATCCCAGGTAGCCATCGGTGGGCGTCGGGCTGTTGTTCTTATTTTTTTATGTAATTCTGTGTGGGTCTTACAAGGCAGCTGACTTCTCTGCTGCTACTTTTTTTGCCATTTCGACCATTACATGTGCGCCCCGCTGCTCAGTTCTACACGCACCATTAGATATGGGCGTGTTTGTTTCAAATAAAATGAGATGAAAAGTACATATTTTCTCTAAGTTTGTGGGCCTGATGCAATTTTTTGTGCACTGTGTATTGGGTTAGCGAAAATTTAGAGGGGTTGGAGAGTTGATTTTGGACCTATCAGTTTTCCTCTCAATTTTTAGAGGAAAACGTGAAAAAAATCTGACACACACTCTCTCCCCTTTTCTTAGTGTTTCTTTCCTTTCCCGCGCTGTTCTCAACTATCTCCCTTATCTCGCCGATCTCCGCCTTGACTTGAGGCTGAAATCGGCAATTTCTGACTTCTCACCAGAAAAATAACTGCTGCCGTCGATCTCCCTGGAATTAATGACCTGATCGTGCCCCAATTCGTCAGATTTTCGGGTAGATGGTCAGGATTTTGTTGTTGGCGATGTTGTTTCCATTGAAAAAATTGATCGGGGAAACTTTACAAAATATTGAGGAGCAAAATTACAAGTAACTCTTGAAAAAAAGAAAATTACGAATAGATCTCCTTTGAGATTTCTAAGGAAGTATGCCGGTAGGAATCTGATCAGCGCGCGATCACTTTATCCCTTTGACGATACAATCGGTCAGGTGGTCAAACTACTGTAATCACCTAGAAGGGGGGTGAATAGGTGATGGCTAATCTAATGGTCAATAATGCGGAATTAAAAACTATTTAATGCAAACTAAACTTCTTAAACTAAACACCACATATAACACAAGAGTGTAGCCGGATTCCCCGTGAAGGGCTCTGGACTAACTCCTCAAGATTCCTCTAGATAATAGTTGAGGTGCCGCGTTGGCTCTCTTGGTTGAATACAAGTGTTAGCAAACAATCCCCAAGCATATAACAATTAAGCACACAATATATCAATCATATAAAGATAAAGACAATATTAGCATGCAAGATATAAAGACAAGTAAGAGATAGAGAGAGCAATCGCAAACACGGGAGATTTGTTTCGAGGTTTGAGCACACTTGCTCTACGTCCCCTTATTCAACACTATGAAGGATTTCTGCTATAAACCGATCCCACCGGATCACTCGGTGCCGCAACACCTACAAGACGAGTTCACACTTGAACTCCTTGGACTCTCTAGTCCCGAACACACCGCAAGCCCACAAGCTCGCCGAGGCCGCACCTCAAACACCGAGTTCTCACTAGAACCCGAAACAACGCGAACACACACGTCCGCCTCCTCAAAGTAAAAAGATGGAACTTTGGTGATCACAACACTTTGATCACCTAAAATCCTCTCACAACAAATATCCCTATAGGTAGATATAGCAATGGATAGCTCAAGTGTTTGTGTGAGAAAACTAGGATTGAAATGGTGGAGGAAAACTCAAGAAAATCACTTTGAAAACTCTTGATAGACTCTCCTTTTAATTGGAAATATTTGCTCTAAAACTTGTGGATATAACCACTAAAATGGGTATGCAAAACTAGCCCAAAACTCTCTTCCAAATCTTGTCTAAAACAGCCCCCCAAAGTCCCAATTTATAGGGCTAGAAAAACTAGCCGTTGGGAGCCAGACTGGCCTGTCGGTCGACCGTGGCCAAGATACAGAGAGCCCAGCTCTCTGCGGTCGACCGCCCAGTCGACCGGGGCACTTTCCAGAGAGTAGCTGCTCTCTGGCGGTCGACCGTGCGGTCGACCGGCCCATCCTGTGCACATCTGTGCACATCGGTCGACCGCTTCGGTCGACCGACTCTTGGTCCGGTCGACCAGTCGGTCGACCGCCAGAGCCTGGCAGGCTTTAATTATGGGATCTAAAAACTTGGTTTTAATTGAAAATAAAATCCTAAAAATTCACGAAAAATCTACAAAAATAAGTTCAGTATTATATTTTGATATACAAACATGTTTGAGTAAAATCAAAACATGTTACAAACAATTTGAACTATTTTGTAACTTGAAAATTTTGGCTAAAAACGAAAACCGTATTTTTCCAAATTGGTTTTTCAAAACTTATTTTTCTAAAACTTCTCCAAATACAAAAATAAGATATTTTAAACTCTTTTAAAGCATGGTGTGTATGGATATGATCCTCTATACATATATGGTGAAATATCTATATTTTTGACATTAAACACTAAACATGGTTTTGGTTAAAGATATGTATACTTTTGAATTCTAAAAATCAAACCGGTATTTTTCAAAAAGAAAACTCTTTTCTAAAATGAAATCTCTTTTATGAAAACACAACTAAATCAAGAGTGTGTGTGTATATGGCATACTTGAGCAATCCACCAACTATTATATCCTTTACATTTTAATCTAAAACAAAATCTTATAAAAACAAACCTAGACACAAGTCTTGATCTTGAAGTCTTCACTTGAAGTCTTCTCATCTTCTTGACTTGGTCCAAACTTGATCCAACGAGCTAGACTCCTCTTGAGTACTTGATGTGATCTTGATGCACAAGCTCTTGAATCAAACCGTGCTAGCTCCAAAACTAGACTTTAAATCCTATGTTGAAGCTACGCACCTACTAAGATCTTGATCACAAATCTGAGACTAAATAAACATAAGATCATTAGTACTATTGTTGGCCCAGAGGCCTTCCACTCTAATTTTGATGATGATTAACTCATGTAGTTATGTTTACTAATAATCTTGTGATGTTTAGTTTCAGATCTCTAATCAAGATATTAGTTGGTGATTAGCTTCAATAAAGATGGTTTGGAAGCTTTCACATGGTGATTCAAGAGCCCGAGCGTCAAAGATCTCATATAGCACTCGTTGGAGTCAAGCTCGGTGGATCACGGTTTGGATCGAGTCGGACTTGAACATGGAGTTCGTCAGGAAGACATCGGTACATAGTTTAGTTTTGTGTTTAGATCCATTATAAAGACTAGATAGTGTGATATGCTCAAGTTCACAACACACACACGTGTTTCTAGTTTTCATGTTTTGGATATTGGTTTTCGGTTTTGGTTTAACCGATATTGATTTTCATGAATAGATATTATATCAAAACAAGTTTACTTGGTTTTATGTATATTAGATTCATTCTATATACATGTATGCTTCATGTCTTAAATAAACTTAGTTTGACATACCTATTCATGTATTTAGGTTTTGTGTTTTAACGAAACATATTTGGATTTTTAGTCAAAAACATGGATATATAAATGTTTCATGTATATTGGACTTACGTCCATATGCAACATGCCTAAAAGTGTTTAAGTATCATGTTTTTGTATTTGAATGAGTTTTGAAAAAATCGGATTTCCTATTGAAAAATCTAAGTTTGGAAAAATACGGATTTTGGTTTTCGGCAATATTTCCATAACACAAAAAATGGTTCAAAAAGTTTGAAATTTGTGTTGAAATTTTTCACACAAGTTTGTATTTCAATGTATTATGCTAAAACTATTTTTGTGGATTTTTAGAATATTTATGAGATTTTTTAGAATTATAAAAACTTAAGTTTTCTGTCCCAAATAGCAGCCTGTCAGGCTCTGGCGGTCGACCGGGCCGGTCGACCGGGCCCAGAGTCGGTCGACTGGACCGGTCGACCGACGTGCACAAAACGTGCACCCTTGGCCAGCCACTTGGGCCGGTCGACCGACTGCAAGCACCCCACTCTTGGGTGGGGGCGGTCGACCAAGCGGTCGACCGGCCAGAGAGCATTTGCTCTCTGGATTGGGACGGTCGATCGGGCGGTCGACCGCTAGCCTCCAACGGTCAAAAATTTGACCGTTGGCGGTCGACCGGGCCGGTCGACCGCCAGCCGCCAAGGCTGACAAATCAGCCCAACGGCTAGTTTCTCTTGAGGGCCTATTTAAACCCCATTTGTATGGGATTTTGGTCAAGATTTTAAGTGAGAAAAATTTTATACTCTTCAAGTGTTTTCAGCAAAAAGATTTTGGGTTCAAAATTCCTATTCTCTATTTGTTTTAAAAGTGTTTGATTTTTCAAAGAAATTAATCCTTTGGGAATTGGTTTTTGATCTATAAATTCTATATCTATTTGGTGTTTTTTCCAAGTGATTTTCTTTGATCAAAACACTTTGTTTTTCACACTTGAGCCATATCATTCTATCCTTTCTATAGGATCGTTTATTTGTGGGATTTGTTTGTGGTTGTGGAGACCACCTTGTTGTACCCTCCTTGATTTGTTGTATCCCTCTTTGGTAGAGGTTGATTTGGAGTGGTGGTTAGCTCCCTCTTTGGTAGAGGTTGAGATTGTGGTTTACTCCCTCTAGTGAGAGGTGGAGTTCGTGTTGGCTACGGGCCTATCCCTCAAGTGTGAGGTGGATTGTGGTTGTTTGGCTACGGGCCTACCCCTCTTGTGTGAGGTGTGTTTGTGTTGCCTCGGTGGAGGTTGTATTGGTTGAGAGAGGAGTTCGGTACTCCCGGTTGTATTTGTCCCAAATCCTCGGTAGAGGTTCCCTGTGTGGGAGTCCTAGGTGGACAAGTTAGTGGATTGAAAATCCTTCTCGGTGAAGGCGGGGACGTAGAGCGGGTGCTCGAACCTCGAAACACATCTTGTTGTTTGCGTTTGATCCATTGACTCTTAACTCTCTCTCTTTACTTTGTGCATTGCTTTACTTTGTCATATCATATACATGCTTGTGTGTTTGTGTGCCTCACTTGTGCTTAACCACGAGAGCTTTACATAGCGCCTCAACTCTTATTCAGAGGAATCAAGAGGAGTTAGTCTAGAGCCTTCACCGGGAATTCGGCTACACTCGTTGGTTGCATTAAGTGTTGTTGCGATTAGTTTTAAATTCCGCATTTAGCTCATTAGATTAGCCCTATCACCTATTCACCCCCCCTCTAGGTGATTTCAATTGGTATCAGAGCCTACGCTCCTGATATTAGGTTTAACCACCTATGAGTGTGATCTTGGTTAGCTAATCTATCATTTGTTTTTGTACATGTATATTTGTTTGCACACACTCATGGATTGCTTGTCACCTCCCATGTTTGATGTCTCCAACATTGACATGTAGAAATTTAGGATGTCCATGTACCTAAAAACCCTAGGCTTGCATGTTTTCCTTGCTGCTACCAAGAAATGCTATCTTGATAATCGCAATCATATAGGGGCCAATGCACAAGCCCTTGAGGCACTTAGAAGCACGCTTAACAAAGAATATCTTATGCTTGTTTCTAATTGTGATTCCGCCTTTGCAGTGTGGAACACGTTGACCACCTCCAAGCTTCAATTGCCAATCCAAACGGAGGATGAATCTAGTGGAGAATCCGAGCAACAATGCTATATGGTCCAAGGGAATGACTCGCTTGAGGTATATTCGGAATCTCAATTAGATAATGATGATGCTAGTTCTTCTAGTAATGAATATATTGATGCCAATACCTTGAATGAAGAACTATCCATTGTTTGTGAAAAATTATTGGAAAAATATAATCTCTTGAAAAAGAAGAGTTTTGAACTAAAAGAAGAAAACAAGGATTTATGTTCAAAGCTTAAATTGGTTTTGCAAGAGAAGGAAGAGATATCAAGTAAACGTGACTCACTTAAATCTCAACTAGACCTTGCCCTAAAGGAAAATGAGATTTTGAAAAATAGAAATCATTGTAATGATGTTTTAAAGAAAAATAAAGTTTTAACTTCAAATTTTGATTTTGTTATAAAAGAGAATGATTCTTTGAAAATAAAATTTGCTTCAATTTCAAAGGATTTAGAAGTCTGCTTAACGAAAAATGAATCCTTGAAAATTAATATTGATTCACATGTTTGCCATGCTAGTGTAGCTTCACCATCTAGCTCACCTATTGCATGCGCCACTTCTTCTTTGATTGAAAATGATATAAATTTATTAAAAAAGAATATGGATTGTTTGGGCTCCACTTTGAGCCATTGTGTTTTGAGTCATACACGTTTGGAATCTTTGTTTCGAAAGAAACAAGTTCCATCTATGCATGCACTGTAAATCACCTAGAGGGGGGAGTGAATAGGTGAAGGCTAATATAATGGTCACTAAATGTGAAATTAAAAACTTATTACACTAAATATCACGTATAACACAAGAGTGTAGCCGAATTCCCCGTGAAGGGCTCTGGACTAACTCCTCAAGATTCCTCTAAATAAGAGTTGAGGTGCCGCGTTGGCTCTCTTAGTTGAATACACGTGTTAGCAAACAATCCCCAAGCATATAACAATTAAGCTCACAATATATATCAAGCATATAAGATGAAAGCAATAAAAGCATGCAAGATATAAACAAGAGTAAGAGATAGAGAGTGAGCAATCGCAAACATGGGAGATTTGTTTCGAGGTTCGAGCACACTTGCTCTACGTCCCCGCCTTCAACACTTGAATGATTTCCACTATAAACCGATCCCACCAGATCACTCGGTGCCGCAACACCTACAAGGAGTTCCCACTAGAACTCTTGGACTCTCTAGTTCCGTACACACCGCAAGCCCACAAGCTCGCCGAGGCCGCACCTCAAACACCGAGTTCATACACGAACACGAAACACCGCGAACCCGCAAGTCCGCCTCCTCAAAGTACAAAGTAGAACTTTGGTGATGACAACACTTTGATCACCTAAAATCCTCTCACAACAAATCCCTATAGGTAGATATAGCAATGGATGGCTCAAATGTTGTGTGAGAAAACAAGGATTGAAATGGTGGAGGAAAAACTCAAGAAAATCACTTTAAAACACTCTTGATAAGCTCCACTTTTGATTGGAAATATTTGCTCTCAAAATAAGTGGAGAAACCTCTTAAAAGATGTAGGAAAAACTGGTGCAAAATCACTTGAAAAATCTTAGAGAAAACAGCCCACAAACCCCCCATATATATAGGCTAGAAAAACTAGCCGTTGGGGCAAAATATCAGGCCTGACGGCTGACGGTCGACCGGCCCGGTCGACCGGCCCGGTCGACCGCCAACGGTCAGAAATCTGACCGTTGGGGCAACGGTCGACCGGCTCAGTCGACCGAGACCCTGGAACAGAGAACAGTCTTCTCTGTCGGTCGACGGGGCTTTCCAGAGAGCAGAGGCTCTCTGCGGTCGACCGGGTCGGTCGACCGGCCCTCCAGCAGTCCTGGCGTGCACGTTCTGTGCACGTCGGTCGACCGACCCGGTCGACCGACTTCAAGCTCGGTCGACCGGTCCAGTCGACCGACAGAAGCCAGGTCAGGACATTATAGGGATCAAAAACTTGATCATTTTGGCTCAAATAAAATCCCATAAAATCATTAAAAATCTACAAAAATAGTTTTAACATTATACTTTGATAATCAAACATGCTTGAACAAAATCAAGACATGTTACAAACAATTTGAACTATTTTTGTAACTTGAAAATTTGGCTAAAAACGAAAACTGTATTTTTTCAAAATTAGTTTTTTCAAAACTTCTCCAAATACAAAAATAAGATATTTTTAAACACTTTTAAAGCATAGAGTGTATGAAAATGATCCACTATACATACATGGTGAAATATCTATGTTTTGACATTAAGCTCTAAATTTGGTTTTGGTTAAAACATATATACTTGAATTCCAAAAACCAAACCGGTATTTTTCAAAAAGAAAACTCTTTTGTATTTTTCCAAAATACAAATTCTTTTATGAAAAACTTATCTAAATCAAGAGTGTGTGTGTAAGATATACTTGAGCAATCCACCAACTATTCTATCCTTTACATTTTAATCAAAAAATAAAATCTTAATAAAAACAAACCTAGACACAAGTCTTCATGAAGTCTTAACTTGAAGTCTTCTCATCTTCTTGATTTGGTCCAAACTTGATCCAACAAGCTAGACTCCTCTTGAGTACTTGATGTGGTCTTGATGCACAAGCTCTTGAATCAAACCGTGCTAGCTCCAAAAATTTAACTTTAAATCCTTTGTTGAAGCTACGCACCTACTAAGATCTTGATCACAAATCTGATACTAAATAAACACAAGATCATTAGTACTATAACTACATGAGTTGATCATCATCAAAACTAAAGTGATAGACCTTTGGGCCAACAATCTCCCCCTTTTTGATGATGACAAAACTCATGAAGTTATATATGCATGGATTAAAGTAAAGCTTCAAAGAAGCTCCCCCTTAACTCATGCATCACAATAAACAAATAAATATGGCAATGAACCACATAAACTACCTAAACATGTATGCAAAAATACGGAGATAAAACATGCATAAACAAGTATTAAACACATCAAATTCTTTTTCTCCTATTTGCAATACAAAATATATATGCATAAATATAAATCCTTCTCCCCCTTTATGAATAAAGTAAGGAAAACATGCATATATACTAAATACTTCTCAAATACTTCTCCCCCTTTTTGACAACCATCAACAAAGGAGTTAAAGTAAAAACAAAACAATGTTCTCCCCCTTTTTGTCAAAAGCAAAAATCAACAAAGGGGTAATATAAAACAAATTAATAAAGGATATATGCGATATACATTCATGAAGAGGAAGACGCTAAGTTAACTTCCCTGCACATATACATTACATGAAAGAGGGATGACAAGCCCTAATTCACGTAACACATAATATGTAATGCATAAGAGGAGATGTGAAGCTCCCCCTACACACGTGTACCGCATAAAGAAGAGTTGTCGAGCTCCTCAATATAAGATACACTCAACATGAATCTATATGTAGAAGAGATGTTAAGCTCCCCTTGCATATAGGCAATACAAATCAAAACATTTTTAATTTTCAAATTTCATATTAAAACAAAATTTTGAATTTTCCTTAATAAAACAAATTTTGAGATATCTAGTAATCAAATTTTAAGATATCATATAAACAAAAATTTTTAAAGTTACCACTTGTAAATCAATCAAATTTTAAGATACCAAATATAATCAAATTTTAAGATATCATTGTAAATAAACATTACAAATTTTGTAAATAAACATTACAAATTTTGAATTAATCAAAATAGAATCATATTGATACTAATTGAAAATTATTTTGATACCAATTGCAATCAAAATAGATACCAATTGAAGATTATTGCACATTTTTGATATCAATAAAAATATCAATTTTAACAATAATGCATAAGCTTATTAAAATATCAATTGAGAAACCAATTGAAAAATAAAGATTTTAATCAAGCTTAGCATAAACATACTTTGTGCTTTAAATATGTAAATCGATTTTAATCAAGCACGAACAAATCATATATATGTATGAGAATGAAAATACCAATAAAAATTATGAAGCATACATATATAGAAAACAAAGTATGAGTATATACAAAAAAATATCAATTGAGATCAAGTATATAACTCATCAAAAAATACTATCAAATGAAGAATAATAACTAGTTAAAGTAATTTTTGAAAAACTAGTTAAAGATCCTTCAAAAACATGAAACCAAATCATTTGTCTATCATGAAACATACTAAATACATAAGAATTGACACTCGAAATCTATAAGGCTCAAAATGATCATGAAACAAAGTCATGAATAAACAATTAAAGTGTGAGTGCACAAAAGTCATGTAATTAGCATTATTCATGAAGATAATCAATGAAGCTCAAAAACAAACATGAATATCATTTTTATCAACATGAAATTTATTTTTATAAACAAAATAAACTTCTAGGTATATGCATGATTTATCCAATCCTAACAATATGCATACATATCCCAAACATGAAAAGAGTCCATAATGTAAATTGCATGAAGGCAAATGACTCATAGGGTATACATGTATATTTATTGGATTTGAATACTAAATATATATACATGAAGAAAAATATGAAAATAGGTAAAACAAGTGTAAATGAGAGAATCATCAAAACTAGGCTATACATGTGCATATAGTGAGTACAAATGAACAATGAAGTGCAAACATATATGAATCAATTTGTTGCTCACTACTTGTACACGTATATACACAAGTTTTGATAAAAACTACATTTAAACTAGTATTTACCACATGAAGCACAAAACAAATGAACATGCTAAAAGTATCATATATGAATAAGTATGTAAATAAAGTAGGAGTTTTTAGAGATAGTTACAAAACCAAAGAACTATGCTCTAAAGCTCCAAAACATGGTGGTTGTCCCACCAAACCTCCTTGATAGCGGTGCATCAATTATGTGTCCATCAAGTCCATACATCTACTACCAAGGCACCATCCCTCTCACGTTTTGTGAGAGCCCGCACCTACATCAAAAACACAAGGTGAGAATTTTGGTACCCATTTTCTTTTAGGTCCTTGGGGGTTAGCTTTGTAAGGAACCCAAATATTTTTATTAGCAAAATTTACATGATATATCTTATCAAAACAAAACTTTGCTAAATGGCCTTGCGGCCACAATGTGTATATTTGTACACCCTAGCATGTATATGTGTATGAGTGTGATCGTGGCGTGCAAATAGTGAATATGCATGATGTGAATGATGTGCATGAACATGTGGAGTTTGTTTCTTTGAAAACAAGGACTCCAATCTTTTATGGCTAAATGCACATGTGCTCAAAGTTGAGCTCAAACAATTTATTTTATTTTTTAAAACTTTAATCTCATTTTGATTAATGGTGGCATGTAAATCATGGTGAGATAGAGAATCATTTTTCTTATTCTTTTTAGAAACATTTTCTTTTCTTTTTCAATTATTTTTCTTTTTAAAGAGATGTTTTCATTTAAAGCAACTTCCTTTTGTTTTTTCACCAAAACAACTTTATTTTTCAAAATAGTGTTTCCTTCACAAAGATCATTTAATTTAGAAAGCAAGGAAACATTCTCATTTTTTAAACTTTCATTTTCTTTTCAATGCATGCAACTTTATTTTTAAAAGAATTATTTTCTTTTAACATGCAATCAAATTTATTTTTCATTTTCTTTTTTTCTTTCTTAAGCAATTCATATTTTTCTAAGAGTTGTTGACAAAATGATGTTAGTTCATTATATGGCATTTCAACATCCTTTTCTACCTCGGATTCGGTAGTTACCTCAAAGGGGTTATCCCCTTGGACCATGTAGCACAAGTTGGAAGCATCACTTCCAACATCCGAGTCACTCCCCGCATAGTATTGTTCTTGTTCGCCAAGGGAGAGAATTGTGTTCCAAACTACAAAAGCCGAATCAATGTTAGAAACCCTAGATAAATATTCATCATTTAGGGTAGATCTTAAAGTATGTATGGCTTTTGCATTAGCCTCAATATTTTTGTCATTTAAACAATATGAATTTCTAGTAGTGGCAAAATAAACATGAATACCTAGGCCTTTGAGGTACAAAGACATCTTAACCTTCCAAGTTTGGATGTTAAGAATGTCAAAGGTGGGAGGTGACATGAAATCCATGGTGTGTGTACAAATATTGTGATTAGCCTAAAAATGAGGCTCTTTAACTTTAGGTTGTAAGACCCAAATCAAGAGCACTTGGCTCTGATACCAATTGTAAGTCACCTAGAGGGGGTGAATAGGTGAAGGCTAATCTAATGGTCACTAAATGCGGAATTAAAAACTTATTACACTAAACACCACGTATAACACAAGAGTGTAGCCGAATTCTCCGTGAAGGGCTCTGGACTAACTCCTCAAGATTCCTCTAAATAAGAGTTGAGGTGCCGCGTTGGCTCTCTTGGTTGAATACAAGTGTTAGCAAATAATCCCCAAGCATATAACAATTAAGCTCACAATATATATCAAGCATATAAGATGAAAGCAATAAAAGCATGCAAGATATAAACAAGAGTAAGAGATAGAGAGTGAGCAATCGCAAACACAGGAGATTTGTTTCGAGGTTCGAGCACACTAGCTCTACGTCCCCGCCTTCAACACTTGAAGGATTTCCACTATAAACCGATCCCACCGGATCACTTGGTGTCGCAACACCTACAAGGAGTTCCCACTAGAACTCTTGGACTCTCTAGTCCCATACACACCACAAGCCCACAAGCTCGCCGAGGCCGCACCTCAAACACTGAGTTCACACACGAACTCGAAACACCGAACTCGCAAGTCCGCCTCCTCAAAGTACAAAGTAGAACTTTGGTGATCACAATACTTTGATCACCTAAAATCCTCTCACAACAAATCCCTATAGGTAGATATAGCAATGGATGGCTCAAGTGTTGTGTGAGAAAACAAGGATTGAAATGGTGGAGGAAAAACTCAAGAAAATCACTTTAAAACACTCTTGATAAACTCCCCTTTTGATTGAAAATATTTGCTCTCAAAACAAGTGGAGAAACCTCTTAAAAGGTGTAGGAAAAACTGGTGCAAAACCACTTGAAAAATCTTAGAGAAAACAGCCCACAAACCCCCCATATATATAGGCTAGAAAAACTAGCCGTTGGGGCAAAATATCAGCCCTGACGGCTGACGGTCAACCGGCGCGGTCGACCGCCAACGGTCAAAAATCTGACCGTTGGGGCAGCGGTCGACCGGCCCGGTCGACCGAGACCGTGGAACAGAGAACAGTCTTCTCTGTCGGTCGACCGTCCCGATCGACCGGGGCTTTCAGAGAGCAGAGGCTCTCTGCGGTCGACCGGGTCGGTCGACCGGCCCTCCAGCAGTCCTGGCGTGCACGTTCTGTGCACGTCGGTCGACCGACCCGGTCGACCGACTTCAAGCTCGGTCGACCAGTCCGGTCGACCGACAGAAACCAGGTCAGGACATTATAGGGATCAAAAACTTGGTCATTTTGGCTCAAATAAAATCCCATAAAATCATGAAAAATCTACAAAAATAGTTTTAAAATTATACTTTGATAATCAAACATGCTTGAACAAAATCAATACATGTTACAAACAATTTGAACTATTTTTGTAACTTGAAAATTTTGGCTAAAAACGAAAACTGTATTTTTTCAAAACTTCTCCAAATACAAAACAAGATATTTTAAATACTTTTAAAGCATAGAGTGTATGGAAATGATCCACTACACATACATGGTGAAATATCTATGTTTTGACATTAAGTTCTAAATTTGGTTTTGGTTAAAACATATATACTTGAATTCCAAAAACCAAACCGGTATTTTTCAAAAAGAAAACTCTTTTGTATTTTTCCAAAATAAAATTCTTTTATGAAAACCTTATCTAAATCAAGAGTGTGTGTGTGTAAGATATACTTGAGCAATCCACCAACTATTCTATCCTTTACATTTTAATCTAAAAACAAAATCTTAATAAAAACAAACCTAGACACAAGTCTTCATGAAGTCTTCACTTGAAGTCTTCTCATCTTCTTGACTTGGTCCAAACTTGATCCAACGAGCTAGACTCCTCTTGAGTACTTGATGTAGTCTTGATGCACAAGCTCTTGAATCAAACCGTACTAGCTCCAAAAACTTGACTTTAAATCCTTTGTTGAAGCTACGCACCTACTAAGATCTTGATCACAAATCTGAGACTAAATAAACACAAGATCATTAGTACTATAACTATATGAGTTGATCATCATCAAAACTAAAGTGATAGGCCTTTGGGCCAACATGCACACCCTTCACGGTATACACATGCTCATCACGGACACACCCATAACACGATGTATGCTCATGTGTACACTTGTACACATTGTGGACGTAAGTGCCACCTTGCTAAATTTTGTTTTGATAAGATACATGATGTAAATTTAGCAAATAAATTTGTTTAGGTTAGGAAAGGAACTAACCCCCATGGACCCAAAAGAGTATGGGTACCAAAGACCACCCCTATTGTATTTGATATAAGTGTGGGCTCTCGTATGACGTGAGAGCGATGGTGCCTTGAGGTGGATGCGTTCCGAGCTTAAAGAGGACTATTAGGATGCATCACTTTCAAGGGGAGTTTGGTGGAGAGGACCACCTTATTTTGGAGACTTGGAGAATTGCCTTTTCGGTTTTGGTAACAATCCCTTACTCCTATTTATTGTTTACATGCTTTCATATCATCGTTTATAGCATGTTTGATGTTTATAGATTATTATGATAATGCCATGATTATTAGATCCTTGACATGCATGTATAGCATTTGAGATCACCCATGTTTATATGGACCCATATGTTGTGTTCTCACCATTGTTTAGCTATTATGTAGTTCTAATAGCATGTGGATTTACATAATGATCGTATTTATGTTTATCATGTTGATTTATGTCTTATTTTATGCTTCATGATTTGATTACATGTTTAGATGTTGGTTTTCATTAAAACTTGGATATATACTTGTACATCTAGTAAGTCACAAATAGACTTTTATATATTTGTGCTTACATGCTCATTTGTGCTTGTTAAATGTATTAGTATAGCCTAATTTTGATGATTCATACATTTGACTTGTTTTCCCATTTTATCCATGTTTTTTTATGTTGTGTTTGACTTCATATATATGTCCATTATGTCTAAACTATTAGCTATACATATACATCCTAGAGCCACTTGCCTTCATACTTTTGTGGACTCTTTCATGTTTGGATATGTATGTATACTTTAGTTTGTACATGACATACATATACCTTGAAGGACTCTAGTTTTGATTTTCATGTTTTCATGTTTAAAGGAATTTCTATGGAGCTCATTGTCTACCTTTCATGATTATGTTCTTCACATTATATTTGTACACTCACCCTTCTTATTTACTCATGTTTTGTTTTCATGAGTCATATTCATGATTTATTGACTTTGAGTGTTGGATATCATGTGAGTTTCATGTTTCATGAAAAATATTTGTGTTTTATTCCTTGCTTGAAGGATTTCGTACTAGTTTATAAAGTTTTTCATATAACTAGTTCGAATTCTTCATATGGTAGAGTTTTCAAACATATTTTATTCTCAAACCTATTTTTGAAAACCCTATCCATTCACGGACGGTTGGTTGGGCGACAATGCCTTGTATGCTTAATATTGAAAATCTTTTAAAACATGTGCATGAAATGGGTGGATAGAAATATGAGATATACACTTGATCATTTTATGTTTTCAATTGGTATCATTGGATCGTTTCAATTGGTATCAATATTAACATTCTTTTTGTATACTCATAAATATATTTTATATATGTATGCTTACTCTTCATATAGTATCAATTTCAATTGGTATCTAATTTTCATACATATTTATGTTTTATTTGTGCTCAAGGATATCACAAATTTGGGTTATGCCAAAACTTGATTCTTAATGCATATCATATTTCAATTGATTAGTTTTTAATTAGTATTTATACAAGCTTATGCATCGTTTTATTTGGTATTTCATAAAGGGGGAGAAAATTTATATTTTATCTTTCAATTGGTATTTGGTTTACCTTTGATTTCTACTCCCATACTTTATGATGAAAAATGATTGAAAAATGAATATTGACTTTAGTTTGGTATCATATGCTCTTAATGAAAAATTATCTTCAATTAGTATCCATATATGTCAATTGGTATCTATTGATCTATTCATTTCTATGGTAAATTTAAATTGGTATCAAAATATTTCTTTCAATTGGTATCATGATTCACTTATATTGATATTTTCTTTCAATTGGTATCATGTTGGAAGAACATGTTTTATTGTTTACTTGGACCCCTTTGTTGATGATTGACAAAAAGGGGGAGAAGTATTTAGTATTTGAGTTTATATGCATGATTTTTCTATGCATGATTTTTTGTTTATTTACAAAAAGGGGGAGAAGTATCTTGTTGTTTTTGTTTTATACTTCTCTTATTGTTTTTGTTTTATTGATATCAAGAATTTTTATATATTGATTATCTTCTAATTGGTATCAAGAGCATTATTTTAAGAACATGTTTATATAAAAGAAGAAATAATTTATCTTAGTATTAAAAACTTGTTTTATGCATGTTGATGCATTTCATGTTTGGTATCAAGAGCATGTTTTGTATTTGGTATCAAAAGCTTGTTTTATGCATGTCTATGCATTTTCATGTTTAATATTCATTGCATATCTTATTGTTTATTGTTATGCATGAGTTAAGGGGAGCTTCTTTGAAGCTAAACTTTAATCCATGCATATATAACTCCATGAGTTTTGTCATCATCAAAAAGGGGGTGATTGTTGGCCCAGAGGCCTTCCACTCTAGTTTTGATGATGATTAACTCATGTAGTTATGTTTACTAATAATCTTGTGATGTTTAGTTTCAGATCTCTAATCAAGATATTAGTAGGTGATTAGCTTCAACAAAGATGGTTTGGAAGCTTTCACATGGTGATTCAAGAGCCCGAGCGTCAAAGATTTCATATAGCACTCGTTGGAGTCAAGCTCGGTGGATCACCGTTTGGATCGAGTCGACTTGAAGACAGAGTTCGTCAAGAATACATCGGTACATAGTTTAGTTTTGTGTTTAGATCCATTTGTAAAGACTAGATAATGTGATATTCTCAAGTTCACAACACACACACGTGTTTCTAGTTTTCATGTTTTGGATATTGGTTTTCGGTTTTTGGTTTAACCGATATTGATTTTCATGAATAGATATTATATCAAAACAAGTTTACTTGGTTTTATGTATATTAGATTCATTCTATATACATGTATGCTTCATGTCTTAAATAAACTTAGTTTGACATACCTATTCATGTATTTAGGTTTTGTGTTTTAACAAAACATATTTTGGATTTTTAGTCAAAAACATGGATATATAAATGTTTCATGTATATTGGACTTATGTCCATATGCAACATGCCTAAAAGTGTTTAAGTATCATGTTTTTGTATTTGAATGAGTTTTGAAAAAATTGGATTTCCTATTGAAAAATCTAAGTTTGGAAAAATACGGATTTTGGTTTTCGGCAATATTTTCATAACACAAAAATGGTTCAAAAAGTTTGAAATTTGTGTTGAAATTTTTCACACAAGTTTGTATTTCAATGTATTATGCTAAAACTATTTTTGTGAATTTTTAGAATATTTATGAGATTTTTAGAATTATAAAAACCTAAGTTTTCTGTCCCAAATAGCAGCCTGCCAGGCTCTGGCGGTCGACCGGACCGGTCGACCGACGTGCACAAAACGTGCACGCTTGGCCAGCCACTTGGGCCGGTCGACCGACTGCAAGCACCCTACTCTCGGGTGGGGGCGGTCGACCGACCGGTCGACCGTAAGGCGTGGGCGGTCGACCAAGCGGTCGACCGGCCAGAGAGCATTTGCTATCTGGATTGGGACGATCGACCGGGAGGTCGACCGCTAGCCTCCAACGGTCAAAAATTTGACCGTTGGCGGTCGACCGGGCCGGTCGACCGCCAGCCGCCAAGGCTGACAAATCAGCCCAACGGCTAGTTTCTCTTGGGGCCTATTTAAACCCCATTTGTATGGGATTTTGGTCAAGATTTTAAGTGAGAAAAATTCTATACTCTTCAAGTGTTTTCAGCAAAAAGATTTTGGGTTCAAAATTCCTATTCTCTATTTGTTTTAAAAGTGTTTGATTTTTCAAAGAAATTAATCCTTTTGGGAATTGGTTTTTGATCTATAAATTCTATATCTATTTGGTGTTTTTCCCAAGTGATTTTCTTTGATCAAAACACTTTATTTTTCACACTTGAGCCATATCATTCTATCCTTTCTATAGGATCGTTTATTTGTGGGATTTGTTTGTGGTTGTGGAGACCACCTTGTTGTACCCTCCTTGATTTGTTGTATCCCTCTTTGGTAGATGTTGATTTGGAGTGGTGGTTAGCTCCCTCTTTGGTAGAGGTTGAGATTGTGGTTTACTCCCTCTAGTGAGAGGTGGAGTTGGTGTTGGCTACGGGCCTATCCCTCAAGTGTGAGGTGGATTGTGGTTGTTTGGCTACGGGCCTACCCCTCTTGTGTGAGGTGGTGTTTGTGTTGCCTCGGTGGAGGTTGTATTGGTTAAGAGAGGAGTTCGGTACTCCCGGTTGTATTTGCCCCAAATCCTCGGTGGAGGTTCCCTGTGTAGGAGTCCTAGGTGGATAAGTTAGTGGATTGAAAATCCTTCTCGGTGAAGGCGGGGACGTAGAGCGGGTGCTCGAACCTCGAAACACATCTTGTTGTTTGCGTTTGATCCATTGACTCTTAACTCTCTCTCTTTACTTTGTGCATTGCTTTACTTTGTCATATCATATACATGCTTGTGTGTTTGTGTGCCTCACTTGTGCTTAACCACGAGAGCTTTACATAGCGCCTCAACTCTTATTCAGAGGAATCAAGAGGAGTTAGTCCAGAGCCCTTCACCGGGAATTCGGCTACACTCGTTGGTTGCATTAAGTGTTATTGCAATTAGTTTTAAATTCCGCATTTAGCTCATTAGATTAGCCCTATCACCTATTCACCCCCTCTAGGTGATTTCAATAACTACATTAGTTGATCATCATCAAAACTAGAGTGATGGGCCTTTGGGCCAACAACTACCTTCTTGATAGAATTTCTTTCTCGCTTGGTTCTAGAAATCTTCGAAGATAGAAGGCGTGTTGGAACCCTGAATGAAAGAGAACTGAATCTTTGAGGTTTTGGAACCAAGCTGAGGCTTTGGAAGTAAGAAGGCAAGATGACACTTTTGCTATACGTCTCTTCTCAATTTCTCCCCCCTCTTTTTTTTTTGCCTCACAAGGGGCTATTTATAGCCAAGATGGGGGTGTAACTGCCCCCTTGAATTTTACAAGACTGAATCAACCTATTAGCTTCGCGCAAGGTTAGAAATAGCCTTGTCGCGAGGCTAACTGCTAGCTTTCGGCAAAGCTAGAAAGTTCATGGAACTATTAATAGCCATTGTGGTTTAATTGTCTCCACTTAATGTGGGACGAAGTGGGCGGGTGTAATCGCCCACTTAAAGAGGCATTAACCCCACTAAAGTATCAGGGTTTACCCAATAAGTGCTTGTGAGTTTTTGAAACGGTCAATTGATGCCCTGGTAAAGCTCGCCGCGGAGCTAAATGAAAGTTTCATGCAAAGCTCTTTTCAGGTGAAGTTATCTTTAAAGCTTCAGGCGAAGTTAGAACTTAACTAATAGCAGAGTTGGGTGAAGCTTCAAGCGAAGTTAGGAGTTTAGCTCAGAGCAGAGCAGGACCACTCCTTCTTCCAGCAAAGCTAGGGATGAAGCTTCTAGCGAAGCTAGGAGTTTAGCTCAGAGCAGAGCTAGACCACTCCTTCTTCTAGCGAATCTGGGGATGAAGCTTCTAGCGAAGATTTAAAGTAGTCTTCAGCGGGGCTGATGGGAGCTTCGTGCCAAGCTAGTAGCTTCGGTCTTTTAGCGAAGGTAGCTCTCTTTTGGGCTCATGCGAAGCTAAGTGTTTGATCAGACCTAGCTTCATAGGCCTACTTTGGCCTCTTCACAGGAAATCTTAGCTTACTGTCTGCTTCACTGGATCAGTAGGGTCCAAGTCGCTGCTTTGTCCCTCGTATATGAGCACAAACTGGTCGTCAGCTTGTCTACAACTTGTCTTTTATAAATGTCGACAAGTTAGGCATCGTTCAGACCAGTTGAAGAGAAGTCTGAGAGTTTTATCTTTTTAGAGTGTCAACAAAACTCCCTTCAAAGTTTTCATATATGTGGAATGGATTGGTACATATTCTGAAACACTTTGAATCTGAAGCCTGATACTTGCATCGCTCAAGTCAAGAAAAATCCACTGGGTACATTGAACTAGGTGATCAGATTGGTTTTACCCTAGGACTTTTCATGAAAAATAAGCTTTTAGCGCAGCAAGGACGAGCTTTTAGCAGAACTAAGAAATGAGCTCTTCAACGGAGCTAAAATATAAGCTCTCAGTGGAGCTAGCCAAGCTTCATGCGAAGCTAATGATAAGCTCACAGTGGAGTTGCATGTGAAGTTTAAGTTCGCATGTAAGCGAAGCTAAATAACTTCGCTGTGAACGATTCTTGGACCTCAAAATGTCGTTTCAAATTAAATTTGAAACAACAGCTCACCCTTTTTAGGAGGCTAAGCTATAGGCACATGCAGAGCCTCTAAAAGCCATATTTGGCTATTTTTTAGTGAAGCTACTTCTATTTCAAAGTTTTCAAGATCTCGCAGAGAAAACTTCTCTTCGTCTTCTTCATCTCAGATCTTTTAGAGCTTCCTTCAAGTTCTAATAGCCCCTAAGCAACGTGCAGGGAAAGAGGTGGCAACCTCTGCCACGACTCGCTATTTCCGCCTCTAGCGATCAAACGCCCCACTGCGGGTAAGGATTTTCCCCTTTTCAGAGATATTTTCTCTCTTTTTGAAGCCAATTTTCAGCTATTTCATAGTAAATCCACCGTGATTCACCATTATTTTGTGATCTCAGGGAGTTTATCTCCTTTAATTTTGATTTTATCGAATTCTAGGAAATTTAATTCCCTGTTAATTTTGTGAATCAAAATTAGAAACCGAACTGTTTTCTTATTCAAGCTTTGATGCGAAGCTAGCCCTTTGGGCTTTTTGCATCTGTCAAATGACAGAATGTGAAGCTAAACTTCTGAGGCGAAAGAGCTCTGATCAGCGGACGTACGTCCTCTGAATCACTTTAGGCATAAGTGCCTTTTCAGCAAAGCCAGCTATTGGGGCTATCTTTCCATTCTGTCAAGTGACAGAATACGAAGCTAAGTTTCAGAGTGAAGCTGGATAGAGGGGGTTTTCCCTCTTAGGCATAATTGCCTCTTAAGCTTCCATGCGAAGCTAACACTTCATAACTTGTTGTACTCTGCCTTTGTGCAGAGTGCGAAGTTAAGCTTCGAGGCGAAGCTAACGTTAGGCTAGCTTCGCATGGAAAGAGAAGCTATGCCTTAGCGATTTGTTACTTCCTGCACTTTGCCTTTGTGCAAAGTGTGAAGTAAAGTTTCGTGGCGAAGCTAATGCTAGGTTAGCTTTGCTTGAAAAGCAAAGTTATGCCTTAGCAGTTTTGCTTTATTCTTTTTTTTGGGGGGGGGGGGGCTAACATATTTTCTTCTTTTTGCTTCTGTAGTGCACTATAGTTATGGGTCTCTGAATAGCCTTTTGAGTTGGCCAGGGGATTGAATGGAAATATCAGTCTACAATTCAGGGGCAGGCTTTCTTGTTCAGTGAACGAAGCACTCCTGACCGCGATGCCCTGATTCATACCGGAGATCAGCGCACGATGAGAAGTATTTTGACCACTGCTCCTCTAGAGGACCGCGACCAGAAAATTTACCGAAAGCCCGGCTTTATGTTCGGGGATGCAACGCCTACACGGATCATCAGCTGTTGGCCGGGGAAGGGCGGTGGATCTTCATTCTAAATAGCGAGAAGTATTACCTTCTATCTAGCAAGCGCCACTTCCCGTTATCCTTCTTCCAATGTGTGACGAAGTCTAGGAAGATGAACTGGCAGGTGACCCGGACCACTGACTCAGTCCATGTGAGAATTCTGACGGCTTCCTCTCACGGCTATGCCAGGGCAGGCCCTCCTTGGTGTATTTTAGGTCTACATCCTGAAAATGTTCTACAAGATATCCCGGTGGGGGAGAACCCGGCTATGGCCTAAACTTTTGGTAATCAGTTTTTCAGAGTTCACAACAATTATCCGGCGACTTGACTTCAGGACTCCGAGTTGGATTCATCCTCTGAAGGCCTGATGGAGAGACTTGACTTTGTAAGTCTTGGCTCATTTCAAGGACGACCTGGAGAGGCTTGGACTCCTCGAAGCTGTCAGGGTCACCTGCTATGGCATTCAAATGAGCGTTGCAAACTTCTATGCCATCTTCGAGTTGTACTACCCAGCCACAGGGACTTTTTTTTACTCTTGTAGCCAAACTGAGCATGACTTTGCATGAGATGTGAGAGGTCTCTGCTTTGCCAATGGAATCTCTTCCCTATGAAGAATACTTCTGTGTGAAGCGAAGTTGGCGCTACTAGAGAAGCTAGAGCCTGCCCTATTCGAGACCTACCGAGAGCTAATGTGCCACTTCTACATCTGCTCGGATGTGCATGGTAGTTACAAGGGAAGCTCGAACAACTTGAAGAGTTACGCAGACTATTTGTTTCCCAACCTGGAGAATGCTCCTAAAGAGGCTCAATTCGAAGTCATGGAAGAGGACATCTTCCGAATGATGAGGGAGCACCACCACGGGATGTCATTTTTTAAGAAGACGACGACATCTATGAAAAGGGTGATATTCTCAAGAGCTTCCAGCATCAGGCCCATCAACCAATATCCCGGAGAGTGCTTTTAGCCGGCTTTCTGTCGGTTTGGTTGAAGAGGTGCATAATGTCGTCTCCTTCCAACGATGCTATTCTCCCAACGGCACTGCTTCCGGCCGTTCGTTTGGTGCACGGTCGTTCTCTCGGCCTACTTCTGGCTATCGTTTGCTGCATATAACAGGGTCTTCGTGCATTAATGGAGGCCTTCTGTAGAGCACCCACCACGAAGAGAGGGAAAGGAGCAGTCTTACCCCGCGATGGACCGAACCCCAGGATTAGATTGCCATATACCTACTTGATGGCATGGTTTGCTCTACATTGTCCAGTGATCATCCAACCCAGGGAAGAACCTCTAGAGGGTGTTCGGGTGGCATACCTCGCCAATTCGAAGGGTTCTTGTGGGAACGGATTTATATGGCTGCGGTCCGTAAATTATTGTGTCGCCACGACGTATATAGACTCTTCTGATGTTTCCCCTATATCCGAGACGCTGGATATAGCGAGGAGTGCATGGATGCCGGAGACGGGAGGACATCGTTGAGCAGTGGAGTCTTCGAGTGGCCGGTCAGCATCAGGCTTTCTTATTTGGTATACCGAAGTGGAGACATCTGCTACCTAGAACTATATGTCCCCAGCCGTTTTGCACGCCAGTTCAGATATGACCAACTCTACGTCGGCAATCCGAACAACAACCTGGCCTTTATGGAGAGCCTGATTGTGGCACCCCGCTCCGCGGATACGGGGAGCCACTGCGACGTACATACGCAGGGCGATGGTACCATCACGTATGTACGCTAAGCATCAATACAACACAATACAGGGATCAGAGTGCGAAAATACGTGATGTTATACATTTCAACACAAAAGTACAAGTACTCAGTCATCATAGAATGTGACATTACATAAATATTACATCACTAGGTAGTACAAAAGTAGACTGGACAGGGTACAAAAGATAAGAACTCACGAGCTGAAAGAGAGAATCTCGCGAGCGGGGAAGACAGGATGGAGCTACGGCTGATCCGCCTACTCCTCGAAGAAGGCCTGGTCCTCAGCTGATGGGTCCACCTCAGTCTAAGCTGCTAAATCTAGACATACAAATTCAGGGTTGTTAGTGGGCAACCCAACGAGTGCAAGAACCCAAATGGTAAGTATAAATAAAAACAAGTGCATCAGGTCAAGTATAATGTACCCAAATCAATAAGCATGGAATAACCATAATAAATAGTGAAATATGGAAATGACCTTAAAATTTATGTGGTATGAAATAAAAGCAAGTGTAGCAGGTCAAATGTCATGTAATCAAATTAGCAAGTATGGAGTAACTACAATAAATAGCAAGTATGGAAATGACAATAAAATTCATGTAGCATTAAGTCAATTATCAAGTTATTATTAAGACTCGTTCAATTTGTATGTTACGGCATATGGCCCGTACCATATACTTTCGCATATAAGTTGAGCGAGGTTGGTTATTGAAAATTGATGGGGAACGACGAACTATGTTTAGAATGGGTCCTGTGCATGCCTGGGACAACGGTTCAGGAGTATCCGGTACTGAGCATGAACGTACCACTAGGTACCGGGACTTATTATATGCCCGAAAGTCTTAGTATACGTCCGAACAGGAATAGAGTGTCACCGTTCCCCACAGGGATATACCCAGGGGATTATTGTTGGCCCAGAGGCCGTCCACTCTAGTTTTGATGATGATTAATTAATGTAGTTATGTTTACTAATAATCTTTTGATGTTTAGTTTCAGATACTTAACCAAGATATTAGTAGGTGATTAGTTTCAACAAAAGTGTTTTGGAGCTTCTCACATGGTGATTCAAGAGCCCGAGCGTCAAAGTTCATACCCTAGCACTCGTTGGAGTCAAGCTCGGTGGATCACGTTTGGATCGAGTCGACTTGGAGACGGCGCTCTACAAGAAGACTTTGGTACATAGTTTAGTTTATGTTTTAGATCCATTGTTAAAGATTAGATAGTTTGATATGTTCAAGTTCACAACACACACACTTGTTTAAGTTTCATGTTTTGGTTTTCAATTTTTGATTTAATCGATCTTGGTTTTCATGAATAGACAGAATCAAAACAAGTTTACATAATTTAATGTATATTAGATTTGTTCTATATACATCTATGCTTCAACTATTTATACAAACTTAGTTTGATAACCTATTCATGTATTTAGGTTTTGTATTTTAACAAAACTTGTTTTTGGATTTATTGTCAAAAACATTGATATATATCTTTATATGTATATTGGAGTATATCCATATACTATATGCTTCAAGTTGTTTCAAATATTATGTTTTTGTATTTGGATGAGTTTTGAACAAAACAAATTTTCAATCCAAAAATTCAAGTTTTGGAAAATACGGGTTTTGGTTTTCGACAAAATTTTCATAACACAAAAATGGTTCAAATTGTTTGAAATATGTATTGAATTTTTTCACACATGTTTGTATATCAAAGTATTATACTAAAACTATTTTTTTTTGGATTTTTAGAGAATTTATGGGATTTATTTGATAATTAAAAACCAAGTTTTCTGATCCCTTAAAAACCCTGCCAGGCTCTGGCGGTCGACCGGATCAGGAGCCGGTCGACCGGAACGGTCGACCGGACGTGCACACAGACGTGCACGCAGCCAGCCCCTTGGGCCGGTCGACCGAGCGGTCGACTGACTGAAGGCAACCCACTCTCGGGTTGCCCCGGTCGACCGGGCGGTCGACCGGCCAGAGAGCCGTTGCTCTCTGGTTCAGGGCCCGGTCGACTGGGCGGTCGACCGGAAGGCTCAACGGTCAAAATTTTGACCGTTGGCCGGTCGACCGGCCGGTCGACCGGAAGGCCAAGCTGGGCCATTTCTCTGCCAACGGGCAGATTTCAAGTAGGGGTTATAAATACCCCATTTGAGAGAGGTTTTGGTTAAGAATTTTTGAGCCAAAAATTTCCTACTCTCTAGTGTTTTTAAAAGCAAGTTTTCAAAAGAGTTTGTTGGTTTTTAAAGATTATCTTTATTTGTTTTCAAGAGTTGGAAAAAATCAAAGAAAAATATAGATTTGGGATATTTACTTTGTTCTTCATTTCTATCAAATACTAAGTTGTTTTCCCAAGTATTTTTCCTTGTGATTTGTTTTCCAACATCTTGATTTTCCACACTTGAGCTATATCTTGCTATCCAATCTATAGGATCTTTATTTTGTGGAAGAAGTTGTTTGTGGTTGAGATAGACCACCAAGATTGTAACCCTCCTTATTTATGATATCCCTCTTGTGTAGAGGTTGATTTTGGAGTGGTGGTTAGCTCCCTCTAGTAAGAGGTGGAGATTGTTGGTTGGCTCCCTCTAGTGAGAGGTGGAGTTTGTGTTGGAATCCCTCAAGTGTGAAGTGATTGTTTTGTATTGGCTAAGTGCCTACCCCTCTTGTGTGAGGTGGTGTTTGTGTGGCTTTGTGCCTAGCCTCTAGTGAGAGGTTGTATTCGGTTGAGAGAGGAGTTGTGTACTCCCTTGTTGTATTGCCCCAAATCCTCAATGGAGGTTCCCTGTGTGGGAGTCCTGTGTGGACAAGTTAGTGGATTGAAAATCCTTCTGTGTGAAGGCGGGGACGTAGAGCTGTGTGCTCGAACCTCGAAACATATCCGTGTGTTAGCGATTGATCCATTGACTCTCTAACTCTCTCTCTTTAATATTGTGCCTTGCATCATTTCGTATTGCTCATTCATATTATATGCTTGGCTTGTTTGTGTGTGCCTCACTTGTGCTTAACCACGAGAGCTTCATATAGCGCCTCAACTCTTATTCAGAGGAATCAAGAGGAGTTAGTCCAGAGCCCTTCACCGGGAATTCGGCTACACTCGTTGGTTGCATTAAGTGTTGTTGCAATTAAGTTTTTAATTTTCGCATTTAGTTTATTAGATTAGCCGTACACCTATTCACCCCCCTCTAGGTGTACTTTCAATTGGTATCAGAGCCTACGCTCCTGATATTTGATTTAACCACCTAGGAGTGTGATCTTGGTTAGCTAATCTATCATTTGCATTTACACATTTATATTGTTTACACACACTCATGGATTGCTTGTCACCTCCCATGTTTGATGTCTCCAACATTGACATGTGGAAATTTAGGATGTCCATGTACTTGAAAACCCGAGGCTTGCATGTTTTCCTTGCCGCTACCAAGAAATCCTTTCTTGGTAATAGCAAGCATATAGGAGCCAATGCACAAGCCCTTGAGGCACTTAGAAGCACGCTAAACAAAGAATATTTGTGCTTAGTTTCTAACTGTGATTCCGCCTTTGCAGTGTGGAACACGTTGACCTCCTCCAAGCTTCAATTGTCAATCCAAACAGAGGATGAATCTAGTGGAGAATCCGAGCAACAATGCTACATGGTCCAAGGGAATGACTCCCTTGAGGTATATTCGGAATCTCAACTAGATAATGATGATGTTAGTTCTTCTAGTAATGATTATGTTGATCCAAATGCCTTGAATGAAGAACTTTCTATTGTGAGTGAAAAATTATTAGAAAAGTATAATCTTTTGAAAAAGAAGACTTTTGCTTTAAATAAAGAAAATGAAAATTTGTCTTCTAAACTTGATTTGATTTTGCAAGAGAAGGAAGAGATTTTTAGTGAACGTGACTCACTTAAATCTCAACTAGACCTTGCCCTAAAGGATAATGAATTTTTGAAATCTAAAAATGATTGTAATGAAGTTTTAAAGAAAAATAAAGCTATAACTTCAAAACTTGATTTTGTTGTAAAAGAGAATGATTCTTTGAAAATAAAAATTGCTTCAATTTCAAAGGATTTAGAAGTTTGTTTAAAGAAAAATGAATTTTTGAAAATTGATATTGATTCACATGTTTGCCATGCTAGTGTAGCTTCACCTAGCTTACCTATTGCATGCCCCTCTTCTTCTATAATTGAAAATGATATAAATTTATTAAAGAAGAATATGGATTGTTTGGGCTCCACTTTGAGCCATTGTGCTTTGAACCACACACGCTTGGAATCCATGTTTCGCAAGAAACAAATTTCATCTTTACATGCACACCATCCACGCATACACATGTTTTGCACGTTCATGCACATCACACTATGTATGCTCATGTGTACACTTGTACACATTGTGGACGTAAGGGCCACCTTACTAAATTTTGCTATGATAAGATACATGATGTAAATTTAGCAACTAAATTTGTTTGGATTAGGAAAGGAACTAACCCCATGGACCCAAAAGAGTATGGGTACCAAAGACCACCCCTATTGTATTTGATGTAGGTGTGGGCTCTCGCATGACGTGAGAGTAATGGTACCTTGAGGTAGATGCGTTCCGAGCTTAAAGAGGACTATTTGTATGCATCACTTTCAAGGGGAGTTTGGTGGGAGGACCACCTTGTTTTGGAGACATAGGGAGTTGCCCTCTTCGGTTTTGGTAACGATCTCTTACTCCTCATTTATGTTTACATGCTTTTCATATCATTATTTTTAGCATGTCTTGATGTTTCATGATTAATATGTCATATGCCATGATATTTAGATTAGTGATATACATGTTTAGTTATTTGAGACACCCATGTTTAATATGGATTTATATCTTTGTGCTCTCACATTTGTTTTAACTAATGTGTATGTCCTAGATCTAATGCATGTGCATATACATAATGATTATATGAGTTTTTGTTTTCATTCTATGCTTCATATTTTGATTACATGTTTAGATGTTAGTTTTCATTAAAACTTGGATATATACTTGTACAACTAATGAGCCACAAATAGATTATTACATATTTGTGCTTGAACGCTCATTTGTACCCATTAGATGTACTAGTATAGTCTAGTTTTGATGATCCATACATTTTGACTTGTATTCCCATTTTGTACATGTTTTCATGTTTATGTTTAACTTCATGTATATGTCTATTTTGTCTAAACTATTAGTTATACATATACATCCTTTGAGCCACTTGCCTTCATGCATATACTTTTATGGACTCGTTTATATTTGGATATATATGTATACTTTGGTTTGTACATGACATACATATACCTTGAAGGAATTCTAGTTTTGATGTTTTTAAGGAATTTTGTATTTGAATTTGATTGCCTATTTTCATGTGACTTACATGTTTTTCATGAAATATAAGTTTGTTTGATTCCTTGCTTGAAGGATTTCGTACTAGTTTTCTAATTTTTCTTAAAACTAGTTCGTATTCTTCATTTTGGAAGAGTTTTCAATTATGCTAAACTACTTTCAAACCTATTTTTGAAAACCCTTTCCATTTACGGGCGGTTGGTGGGCGACCATGCCTTGTATGCTTAATATTGAAATTCGTTTAAACATGTGCATGAAATGGGTGGAAAGGAATATGAGTTATACACTTAATCTTATTGTGTTTTCAATTAGTATCATTGGATTTTTTTTTCAATTGGTATCACTATTGACATTCTTTTTGTATACTCATATATATTTTTATATATGTATGCTTACACTTCAAATAGTATTAATTTCAATTGGTACTTAATTTTCATACATATATATATATATGTTTTATTTGTACTTACTATATATCTATATCTTTGAGCACAAATTTTGGTTATGCTAAGCTTGATTTCTTTAATGACTATTATATTTCAATTGATTATGTTTCAATTGGCATCATATACAAGCTTATGCATCATTTGTTTGGTATTTCATAAAGGGGGAGAAAATTCATATTTCTACTTTCAATTGGTATTTCACCTTTCAATTGGTTTTGATATTCTACTCCCACACTTTATGTTAAAAAAGTGATTAAAAAATGATTAAAGAAAAGGATATTGATTATTTTAGTATCATATGCTTTTAATGAAAAAATTACTTTCAATTGGTACTAATCTTTTCAAATTGGTATCAAGATTACTTATAAGTTTTACTTTCAATTGGTATGTTCTATTAATATCAAAATTGTTGGTTGAATTGCTCAAAATGATTTATTTACTTACAATTGGTATTTAATTGGTATTTACTTACAATTGGTATCAATTGATATTTAAATCTATATTAAAAACATTTGTTTTATGTACCACATTATGTACTTTCAATTGATATTTTTTTTTCCAAATTGGTATCATAATGTTTTGTTTTGATTTCACCCCTTATTGATATTTTTTTTTGTTTAAGACAAAAGGGGGAGAATATTGTTTGCTTTGACCCCTTTGTTGATGATTGATAAAAAGGGGGAGAAAGATTTTGAGTTTATATATGCATATAGCACACCCGTTAGGCAAGCAGGGGGGTAGGGGTGCCAGTACACCCCTCGGAAGCACCTGGTGGCCTCCAGGTCGAATCCAACAGGAATTAGTTATACAACATATGTATGGCCACCATAAACATAGGAGCTATATCGATACCGATCAATTTTCCCCGTCCCAGTGTAAGTTGTTTAAATATAACAGAGTCTCAAATAATAATGTTCACAGGGTATTCTCAAAAGTCCAATATTCATGGTTATCCTATTACGGGGGTCAACAGGAGTATAATATCAGGAGTAAAGTCAGGAGTCTCCCTATTTCAGGGGTTCAAGTATACATGAGTTCAGGAGTACAAGAGTTCAGGAGTACCAAATGTCTGGAAATAATATAATAATCATGTCAAGTCCCCGTAAAATTGATAGTCATGAATATGCCATATAATACAGGTATCAAGGGTGATAGTGTCCGGTCAAGGTTCACGATGTCAGGTCGATGTACTTGTACCACATGAAAGCAAATCAAGTAAGGGTTAGCATGTGTCATATATGAAAGTACACCTAGAGGGGGGTGAATAGGTGTACGGCTAATCTAATGAACTAAATGCGAAAATTAAAAACTTAATTGCTACAACACTTAATGCAACCAACGAGTGTTGCCGAATTCCCGGTGAAGGGCTCTGGACTAACTCCTTTTGATTCCTCTGAATAAGAGTTGAGGTGCTATATGAAGCTCTCGTGGTTAAGCACAAGTGAGGCACACACAAACAAGCCAAGCATATGAGCAATATGAAATGATGCAAGGCACAATATAAATGAGAGAGAGAGTTAGAGTCAATGGATCAAACGCAAACACACGAATATGTTTCGAGGTTCGAGCACACAGCTCTACGTCCCCGCCTTCACACAGAAGGATTTCCATTTCACTAACTTTTCCACACAGGACTCCCACACAGGGAACCTCCACTGAGGATTTGGGGCAATACAACAAGGGAGTACACAACTCCTCTCTCAACCAAATACAACCTCTCACAGAAGCTAGGCACAAAGCCACACAAACACCACCTCACACAAGAGGGGTAGGCACTTAGCCAATACAAATCAATCACCTCACACTTGAGGGATTCCAATACAAACTCCACCTCACTAGAGGGAGCCAACCAACAATCTCCACCTCTCACTAGAGGGAGCAAATCACCACTCCAAAATCAACCTCTACACAAGAGGGATAACACAAGTAGGGAGGGTTAATAACAAAGTGATCACAAATACCACAAACTAATTTATTCCACAAAATAAGGATCCTATAGATAGGTAGCAAGATATGGCTCAACTGTGGAAAATCAAGATGTTGGAAAACAAATCACAAGGAAAAATACTTGGAAAAATAACTTAGTATTTGATAGAAATGAAGAACAAAGTAAATATCCAAAATCTATATTTTTCTTTGATTTTCCAACTCTTGAAAACAAATAAAGATGATCTTTAAAAACTAACAAACTCTTTTGAAAACTTGCTTTTAAAAACACTAGAGAGTAGGAAATTTTTGGCTCAAAAATTCTTAACCAAAAACCGCTTCCAATGGGGTATTTATAACCCCCACTAGAAATCTGCCCGTTGGCAGAGAAAAGACCCAGATTGGCCTTCCGGTCGACCGGCCGATCGACCGGCTAACGGTCAAATTTTTGACCGTTGAGCCTTCCGATCGACCGCCCGGTCGACCGGACCCTGAACCAGAGAGCAACGGCTCTCTGGCCGGTCGACCGCCCGGTCGACCGGGGTAACCCGAGAGTGGGTTGCCTTCAGTCGGTCGACCGCTCGGTCGACCGGCCCAAGGGGCTGGCTGCGTGTACGTTTGTGTGCACGTCCGGTCGACCGTTCTGGTCGACCGGCTCCTGGTCCGGTCGACCGGTCGGTCGACCGCCAGAGCCTGGTAGGCCGAAATCAGGATTGAAAACTTGGGTTTTTAATCATCAAATAAATCCCATAAATTCTCTAAAAATCCACAAAAATAAGTTCAGTATAATACATTGATATACAAACTTGTTTGAGTAAAAATCAAACCAAGTTATAAATATTTTGAACTCTTTTTGTGTAATGGAAATTTTACCAAAAACCAAAACTCGTATTTTCCAAAACTTGAATTTTTGAATGGAAATCCGATTTGTCCAAAACTCATCCAAATTCAAAAACATGATATAGAAACAACTTTTAGGGCATGTTGTATATGGATATAATCCAATATACATATAAAGATATATATCATAGTTTTTGAAATTAAATCCGAAAATATGTTTTGTTGAAACACAAAACTCCAAACACATGAAGGCATATCAAAATAAGTTTGTCTAAGATATGAAGCATACATGTATATAGAACAAATCTAATATACATTAAATCATGTAAACTTGTTTTGATTCTATCTATTCATGAGAACCAAGATCGGTTAAACCAAAACCGAAAACCAAAACATGAAACTTAAACAAGTGTGTGTGTTGTGAACTTGAGCATATCACACTATCTAGTCTTTACAAATGGATTTAAAACATAAACTAAATTATGTACCGAAGTCTTCTTGACGAACTCCGTCTTCAAGTCGACTCGATCCAAACGTGATCCACCGAGCTTGACTCCAACGAGTACTAGGTATGAATTTTGACGCTCGGGCTCTTCAATCACCATGTGAGAAGCTCCAAAACACCTTTGTTGAAGCTAATCACCTACTAATATCTTGATTAAATATCTGAAACGAAACATCACAAGATTATTAGTAAACATAACTACATGAATTAATCATCATCAAAACTAGAGTGGAAGGCCTCTGAGCCAACAATCTCTCCCTTTTTGATGATGACAAAACTCATGAAGTTATATATGCATGGATTAAAGTTAAGCTTCAAAGAAGCTCCCCCTTAACTCATGCATAGCAATAAAAATAAATATATGCAAAGAATACTAAACATGAATATGCATAAACAAATGTATGCAACAACTAGGAGAGAGAAACATGCATAACACAAACATATGTTTCAAAAACCTTCTCCCCCTTTTTGTTTAAACTCTCAAAAACATTTTCTCATAAACTCAATATATGCAAAAACAAAAATATGCATATATAAACTCAAAATCTTTCTCCCCCTTTTGTCCATCATCAACAAAGGGGTCAAAGAAAACAATATTCTCCCTTTTTTGTCTTAAACAAAAAAATATCAATAAGGGGTGAAATCAAAACAAAACTTTCTTGATACCAATTTGAAAGAAAAAAATATCAATTTAGTGTATCATGATATCAATGAAATATACCAATTGAAAGTATATAATGTGGTACATAAACCAAATATTTTAATATAAATTTAAATATCAATTGATACCAATTGTAAGTAAATACCAATTAAATACCAATTGTAAGTAAATAAATCATTTTTAGCAATTCAACCAAACATTTTGATATCAATAAAACATACCAATTTAAAGTAAAACTTATAGGTAATCTTGATACCAATTTGAAAAGATTAGTACCAATTGAAAGTAATTTTTCATTAAAAGCATATGATACCAAAAATAATCAATATCCTTTTCTTTTTTTAATCATTTTTTAACATAAAGTGTGGGAGTAGAATACCAAATAATTGGAAGGTGAAATACCAATTGAAAGTAGAAATATGAATTTTCTCCCCCTTTATGAAATACCAAATAAAATGATGCATAAGCTTGTATATGATACCAATTGAAACATAATCAAATGAAATAAATTAGTCATTAAAGAAATCAAGTTTAGCATAACCAAAATTTGTGCTCAAAGATATAGAGATATAGTAAGCACAAATAAAGCATATATATGTATGAAAAATTAAATACCAATCGAAATTGATACTATTTGGAGTTTAAGCATACAAGAAAAAACATATATGAGTATACAAAAGGAATGTCAATAGTGATACCAATTGAAAAGATCCAATGATAACAATTGAAAACACAATAAGATTAAGTGTATATAACTCATATTCCTTACCACCCATTTCATGCACATGTTTTAAATAGATTTTCAATAATAAGCCTACAAGGCATGGTCGCCCAACCAACCGTCCTTTGATGGAAGGGGTTTCAAAAATAGGCTTGGAAATAGTATAGCATAATTGAAAACTCTTCCAAAATGAAGAATATGAACTAGTTAAAAGAAAAAATTTGTAAACTAGTACGAAATCCTTCAAGTAAGGAATAAAACAAAATTATATTTTTCATGAAAATATGAAAATCTGAAAATCACAAGATCACCAAACACTCAAAATCTATATAGCACATATAGTACTAATGAAAACAAAATCATGAGAAAACATCAAATAATATGAGTGTACAAGTTATGTGAAAAACATAATCATGAAAATAGTCAATTTAGCTCAATATGAAATTCCTTAAAACATGAAAATTATCAAAACAATTTAATTTTCAAGGTATATGTATGTCATGTACAAACTAAAGAATATATACATTGTTAGCCCAAGAGGTTACACTCTCCAATTGTTTTGTGTTTTGATGATGACAAACCAAATTAGTGCTATTTGGTACTAACAAGTTTGCTAAGATGAGTTTCAGGTCTTGTACCATGTTTAGAGACCATTTGCTTAGCTATTGCAAGAACTTCTAAGTTCCACCAAGCAAGGAAGGCAAATTGCACATCAAGGAAGGATCATAGAAGAGAAGGCACTAGCAAGGCATTGGATGGCTCAAAGACTTGTAGATAGCTCAAGAAGTCTTCATGTATTTTGTTTTTCAGTTTATAGTATGTTAAAGAATAGTGGATAGGTTTGAAGCTCAATCACACACGTTTTTGCGCATATACTATTTCTTAGTTTATTTCCTATAAAATATACAAAAATATTTTAGTACAAAATCTTTCTTCTACAAATTTCTTTTTATGTTACATACTGAATTCCTGTTTAAAATAGTTTTGTTAAAAATATTTTCTTCTCAAAATTCTGTCTTTATTTCGTTTTCTGACCTGATCCGGTCGACCGGCAGTCTACCGACAGTCGACCGAGTCTATGTCAGGCTGGTCCGGTCGACCGGACCAGTCGACCGAGGTCCTGACAGAATGCACGTATCCGTGTGCATGTCTGTCGGTCGACCGGGGCAGTCGACCGATGTTTATTTTTGAGTCACAGTTTGTATCAGTCGACCGGGTCGGTCGACCGATAGCCTGTAACGGTCGGAATTTTGTACTACCGGTCGACCGGCCCGGTCGACCGGCCCGGTCGACCGATGTAGCCGTTGAACAGTAACGGGCAGATTTTTAAGAGCTGTTTATTTTTGTCTTTTGTGCTTAAAAATTCGTTTAAAGATATATTTTGATGTAATTACCTCCTAAACTTCAGTAATTATGTTTTGTCCCTAAACCCTAGCCCTCTCCTATAAATAGGGGTGTTTGGGGAGAGATTGGTTACAACAACTATTATTGCTAAAATTCAAAAGTTTAAGGCTTTCAAAGTTCTTGGTTTTTGTGCTAAATTCTCTCAATTTTCTGAAGGGTTTTCAAAAGTTTTTCTCTGATTTCAATTTCTTTTCCTTACACAAAAGAGCTTCAATTCTACTCATTATTCTCTAAGGACCTTTGTAAGGGAAGAGATTTTTGAAAGAGAGAGTTTGTGGTCTTTTGACTATCAAGATAATTACTTGTTCTTGAGATTGTAGGAGTTGGGTACTCCATTGTATTTGAGATCTTTGTGATAGTGGAAGTGGTCGGAATCCTTCTGGGGAAGGCGGGGAGTAGAGCTGGGTGCTCGAACCTCGATAACATATCCTTGTGTTTGCGATTGGTTTACATTCTTGCAATTATTACTCTACTTTGCTTGCACTTATTACTTGCTCATCATACTTACTTGCTTGCATTCATCTTGTGATTCTTGATTGTGATTGTTATAGCTTTAGATTTTTTTTTAATTGCCCTTTGATTAGCATTATCACCTATTCCCCCCCCTCTAGGTGATTTTCAATTGGTATCAGAGCTTGGACTCTAGGTTTGGCTTAACATCCATAGAGAGATCCTTAAATATTGCTAATCAACATTTTCATTCATCCATTCATACACTAGTAAATATGGCCGACAACATTAAAACCCCACCTAAATTTGATGGACTTAATTTCCCAATTTGGAAGGTTAGGATGACTATATTTTTGCAATCTTGGGTAGCTTAGTAGCCAAGTCCTTGACTAAACCCTATGTAGCACCCGATAGTGATGAGAGCACTTGGACCGACTTCAACTTTAGAGAATATGAGGCTAACTCCAAAGCCCAAAACTCCCTATTAACCGCCTTGAATGAGGATGACCTTACACGGGTAATTCATTGCCAATCCGCCTATGAGATTTGGCAACATTTATTGGTCACACATGAAGGGACTTCACAAGTCAAGAGAGCTAAGATAGATCTCTTGAGGTCTCAATATGAATCATTTAAAATGCTTGATGATGAATCCATTGATTGTATGATTACTCGTTTCACTAAAATTACAAATGGTCTTTCTTCATTAGGTGACGTCATCTCCAACGATCAAAAGGTGCGCAAAGTGATACAGGCTCTTCCTTCTTCATGGGAGATCAAGGCCACCACCTTAAAGGAGTTGAACGACAAGGATGAGATGGACATCATTAGTCTCATTGGGAACTTAAAGACCCATGAGATGGAGAAGAAGGCAAGAGAAGAAGCCACTACTTCAAAGAAGAAATCCATAGCCTTCAAGACTTCATCCACCAATGATGACGATGATGAAGACGAAGAAGAAGATGAGGAGCTAACTCTACTTGTGCGGAATGTCAAGAGGTTGTACCGAAAGAACAAGTTCAACTTCCGGAGAAGATTCGAAGGTAAAGAGGAGCGGAAGATCATTTGCTATAATTGCCGCAAACCCGGACACATCATGGCGGATTGTCCGGAGTTCAAGAAGAAGATGACTTCCTCCTTCAAGCCAAAGAAACCGGAGGAGAAGAAAGCCTACAAAGCAACATGGGATTCGGAAAGCGAGTCCGAAGAGGAGGTGGATCAAGCTAATATGTGTTTCATGGCAAACACACCTAAGGTAACCCCTCAATCCCTTGATGATGATGATGATGATTTGAGTAAGGAAGTTCTAGTTCATGCTTTTGTAGAGCTATCCGAAACTTATGATAACAAGAAAATGGAATGCTTTAAATTACAAAAAGAAGTTGCTTTTCTTAAAAATCAACTTGCTTTGATTTCAAAAGAAAAAGATGATCTTTCTTCCAATCTTGTTTCAATTCAAATGAATTTGACGCTTATAAGATTTCTTGTAAGGGTAAAACCCCTATTGTTGATAATAAAGAAATTTCTTCCTTAAGAACCAAAATGGTTGATTTTGAAAAGATTTTGAAAGATTGTGCTTTTAACACCAAGAAGCTTGAAGAAAAGTTTTCCAAAAAGCACACTTCTCATGTTAAAGATTCTCATGCTAAAATTCCACATGCTCACACTTCAAATAATACTTCTCATGCTAAATCTTTCATGCTCACAATGCCCATGCTCACAAATCACACACTCACTATGCTTTTAGATATGGTAGAGTGTATAGATGTACTTATTGTGGCAAAAATGAACATTTAGCTAAATTTTGTTATGATAAATTGCATAGTTCAAATAATCTTGTTTGGGTTAATGGCTCTAACCCTCATGGACCCAAGAAAATGTGGGTACCAAAATCAAGTCCTAAAATGTTTGATGTAGGTACACACCAAGGCTCCAAGACGTAGGGAGCGGTGGTACCTTGATAGTGGTTGTTCGAGACACATGACGTGGGATATCAACAACTTCACAACCCTATCAAGGTACATGGAAGGTGGCACCGTCACCTTCGGGGATGACTCCAAAGGAACTATCATCGGTATAGGTAACATTCAAATTGATGCATCTCCTATTATTGAGAATGTTGTTTTAGTAGATGGTTTAAAACATAATTTGCTTAGCATTAGTCAACTTTGTGATCGTGGACTTAAAGTTATTTTTGATGATTCCTCATGCAAGATTTTTGATGTTAAATCCGATGTTTGTATTCTTACCGGTTTTCGTGATAATAATGTTTATATAATTGACATGCTTAATTTAGATTGTTCTACTAAATGCTTGAATGCTTTTGATGAAAATTCTTGGCTTTGGCATAGAAGATTAGGACATGCATCTTTTGACCATATTTCTAGGATTAATTCAAAGGAATTGGTGAAGGGTATACCTTGCTTGGATTTTGAGAAAGACCGCATTTGTAGTGCGTGCCAACTTGGGAAACAAACCAAGTCTTCCTTTAAACCAATCAAGGATATCATGTCAACTAGGCCTTTAGAATTAATTCATATGGATCTTTTTGGACCAACTAAAACTAAGAGTTTAAATGGAAGTAGATTTGCATTTGTTTTAGTTGATGATTTCTCCCGTTTTACTTGGGTTTTCTTTTTACAAAATAAAGATCAAACTTTTCTCATTTTAAAATTTTCGAAAAAGAGTTGAAAAAGAAAAGGTTTTCCGATTTTGAGAATAAGGAGTGATAGAGGTGGTGAGTTTGTTAACCAACTCTTCATGACTTATTGTGATGAAAGGGAATTAAGCATGAAACGTCTTGTCCTAGAACTCCACAACAAAATGGAGTTGTAGAAAGAAAAAATAGAACACTTCAAGAGATGGCTAGGACAATGATAAGTGAATATGACCTCCCTCAATATTTATGGGCCGAGGCCGTAAACACCGCATGCTATATATCGAATCGTATTTATTTATGCAAAAATTCTTCAAAAACTTCTTTTGAAATGTATCATTCTAGAAAACCTAATGTTGCATATTTCAAAGTTTTTGGATGCAAGTGTTTTGTTTTGAATACTAAGGATAATTTGGGTAAATTTGATGCTAAGGCTTATGAGGCTATCTTTGTTGGATATTCCTCTACTAGCAAAGCATATAGAGTTTTCATTAGATCTTCTCAAACCATTGAAGAATCCATGCATGTTAAGTTTGAAGAATCTAATGTGTTTGTTGAGAATGTTGTAGAGTTTGAACCATTAGGTGAAGACATGGAGAGACTATCCTTAAAGGACTCACCCGCTCAAGAAGAAAAGCTAGATCCTATTGGTGAAGTTCAAGAGGATAAGGAGGAAAGCACTCAACCGCTTCCTAAAGCTTGGAGATACGCTACAAATCATCCTAAGGAGCTCATCTTGGTGATGCATCTAAAGGAGTCACAACGCGCTCCAAACTCCATGACCTATGTGATAACTTTGCTTTCATTTCTCGTTTGAACCCAAAGGCATTCTCGAAGCCGAGACGGACCCATATGGTTGCTTGCCATGCAAGAGGAACTCAATCAATTTGAGCGCAACCAAGTTTGGCACCTTGTTCCTAAGCCCCACGATAGACCAATAATTGGTACTAAGTGGATCTTTAGAAACAAGATGGATGAGTCCGGAAATGTCATTAGGAATAAAGCTAGGTTAGTGGCCCAAGGTTACACTCAAGTTGAGGGAATTGACTTTGAGGAGACCTTTGCACCCGTAGCACGGCTTGAAGCCATACGGATGACACTAGCTTTTGCATGCTTTAAAAATTTTAAACTTTTTCAAATGGATGTGAAAAGTGCATTTTTGAATGGTTTTATTAATGAAGAAGTTTATGTTGCTCAACCTCCCGGTTTTGTTGATCATGTTCATCCCGATTTTGTTTTAAACTTGATAAAGCTTTGTATGGATTGAAACAAGCTCCAAGAGCTTGGTATGAAAGGCTTTCTAGTTTTCTCATTTCAAATGATTTTATTAAAGGCAAAGTAGACACAACTCTTTTTACTAAGCATGTTGATAATGATATTTTAATTGTGCAAATTTATGTTGATGATATAATTTTTGGATCTACTAATGAGCTTTTGTGCAAGGATTTTGAGAAAGTCATGCAACTTGAATTTGAAATGTCTTCAATGGGTGAGCTCAATTTCTTCCTTGGACTCCAAATCAAGCAATTGCAAGACGGAACCTTCATTAACCAAGCCAAGTATGCAAAGGAGCTAGTAAAGAAGTTTGGGCTTGAAGGATCAAAGGCTTGCAACACTCCAATGGCAACTACAACCAAGCTTGATAAGGACGAAGAAGGTAAAAATGTTGATATTAAATTATATAGAAGCATGATAGGAAGTCTTTTATATTTGACGGCAAGTAGGCCGGATATCATGTTTAGTGTGTGTCTTTGTGCGAGATTTCAATCGTGTCCTAAAGAGTCTCATCTTATTGCGGTAAAACGCATTATTCGTTATATTAAGGGCACTATTGGAATGGGTCTTTGGTATCCGAAAACTATAGATTTTTCAATGACTAGTTATTCGGATGCCGACTATGCGGGTTGTAGAGTAGATAGAAAGAGTACTAGTGGGACATGTCAATTTCTTGGTAATTGTCTTGTTTCATGGTCCTCTAGGAAACAAAATTCCGTAGCTCTCTCAACCGCCGAGGCGGAGTATGTTGTCGCGGGGGCTTGTTGTGCACAAGTCCTTTGGATGAAACATACTCTCCTTGATTTTGATTTGCACTTTGATCATATAAAAATATTTTGTGATAATACTAGTACTATACACATGACCAAAAATGCAAATCAACATAGTAAGACCAAGCACATTGAGATTAGATATCACTTTCTTAGAGATCATTTTGAGAAAGGTGATATAGATATTGATTATGTTTCCACGGATTTACAACTAGCCGATATTTTCACTAAACCTCTTGATTTTGCTAGATTTTCGTTTATTTGTGGAGAACTTAATGTTTGTATTATTGAATAAACATGTTTTTCATAACCCTTTTTGATGTATGACAAAAAGGGGGAGAATAAGTTTACATGGACAAAAATAAGTTCATTTGGTCTTGGTTCCATATGAATTTATATGTTTTGATTTTATGAAGATTAGATTTTATGAATTTTTGTGTTTTTATGAATTTATATGTTTTGTTTTTATGAATTTTTGTGTTTTAAATAAATTCTTGTGTTTTAGTTGTTTTGGTATTTTTGGTATCAAGAGCAATTTTTGTGTTTTATATATTGTCTTTTATATATTTGTTTTAATTGGTTTCAATAATTGCTGCAACATTTCAATTATTGGTATCTAGAGCATATTCTTGTGTTTTATGTATAGCATAATTTGAGGGGGAGTTTTCTCCTACCCTATATTTTTGTTAATAGCCTATTTGTTTTGTCATCATCAAAAAGGGGGAGATTGTTAACCCAAGAGGTTACACTCTCCAATTGTTTTTGTGTTTTGATGATGACAAACCAAATTAGTGCTATTTGGTACTAACAAGTTTGCTAAGATGAGTTTCAGGTCTTGTACCATGTTTAGAGACCATTTGCTTAGCTATTGCAAGAACTTCTAAGTTCCACCAAGCAAGGAAGGCAAATTGCACATCAAGGAAGGATCATAGAAGAGAAGGCACTAGCAAGGCATTGGATGGCTCAAAGACTTGTAGATAGCTCAAGAAGTCTTCATGTATTTTGTTTTTCAGTTTATAGTATGTTAAAGAATAGTGGATAGGTTAAGCTCAATCACACACGTTTTTGCGCATATACTATTTCTTAGTTTATTTCCTATAAAATATACAAAAATATTTTAGTACAAAATCTTTCTTCTACAAATTTCTTTTTATGTTACATACTAAATTCCTGTTTAAAATAGTTTTGTTAAAAATATTTTCTTCTCAAATTCTGTCTTTATTTCGTTTTCTGACCTGATCCGGTCGACCGGCAGTCTACCGACAGTCGACCGAATCTATGTCAGGCTGGTCCGGTCAACCGGACCAGTCGACCGAGGTCCTGACAGAATGCACGTATCCGTGTGCATGTCTGTCGGTTGACCGGGGCAGTCGACCGATGTTTATTTTTGAGTCACAGTTTGTATCAGTCGACCGGGTCGGTCGACCGATAGCCTGTAACGGTCGGAATTTTGTACTACCGGTCGACCGGCCCGGTCGACCGATGTAGCCGTTGAACAGTAACGGGCAGATTTTTAAGAGCTGTTTATTTTGTCTTTTGTGCTTAAAAATTCGTTTAAAGATATATTTTGATCTAATTACCTCCTAAACTTCAGTAATTATGTTTTGTCCCTAAACCCTAGCCCTCTCCTATAAATAGGGGTGTTTGGGGAGAGACTGGTTACAACAACTATTATTGCTAAAATTCAAAAGTTTAAGGCTTTCAAAGTTCTTGGTTTTTGTGCTAAATTCTCTCAATTTTCTGAAGGGTTTTCAAAAGTTTTTCTCTGATTTCAATTTCTTTTCCTTACACAAAAGAGCTTCAATTCTACTCATTATTCTCTAAGGACCTTTGTAAGGGAAGAGATTTTTGAAAGAGAGAGTTTGTGGTCTTTTAACTACCAAGATAATTACTTGTTCTTGAGATTGTAGGAGTTGGGTACTCCATTGTATTTGAGATCTTTGTGATAGTGGAAGTAGTCGGAATCCTTCTGGGGAAGGCGGGGAGTAGAGCTGGGTGCTCGAACCTCGATAACATATCCTTGTGTTTGCGATTGGTTTACATTCTTGCAATTATTACTCTACTTTTCTTGCACTTATTACTTGCTCATCATACTTACTTGCTTGCATTCATCTTGTGATTCTTGATTGTGATTGTTATAGCTTTAGATTTTTTTAATTGCCCTTTGATTAGCATTATCACCTATTCACCCCCCCTCTAGGTGATTTTCATACATATCCAAACATAACGAGTCCACAAAAGTATATGAAGGCAAGTGGCTCAAGGATGTATATGTATAGCTAATAGTTTAGACAAAATAGACATATACATGAAGTTAAATATAAACATGAAAACATGTACAAAATGAGAATACAAGTCAAAATGTATGAATTATCAAAACTAGGCTATACTAGTACATCTAATGAGTACAAATGAGCTTTCAAGTACAAACATATAATGATCTATTTGTGGCTCACTAGTTGTACAAGTATATATCCAAGTTTTAATGAAAACTAACATCTTAGACAAGTAATCAAAGCATGAAGCATAGAAAAACAAAACAAAAACTCATATGATCATTATGTAAATGAACATGCATTAGATCTATGATATGCATATTAGCTAAACAAATGTGAGAGCACAAAAGTATAAGTCTATATAAATATGGGTGTCTCAAATACTAATCATGCATATCACAAGTCTAATAATCATGTCATTTAACATACTAATCATGAAACATCAAAACATGCTAATAATGAATAAAATGAAAAGCATGTAAACATAAATGAGGAGTAAGAGACCGTTACCAAAAACCGAAGAGGGCAACTCTCTATGTCTCCAAAACACGGTGGTCCTCCCACCAAACTCTCCTTGAAAGTGATGCATCCAAATAGTCCTCATAAAGCTCGGAATGCATCCACCTCAAGGTACCATCACTCTCACGTCATGCGAGAGCCCACACCTACATCATATACAATAGGGGTGGTCTTTGGTACCCACACTCTTTTGGGTCCATGGGGGTTAGCTCCTTTCCTAACCCAAACAAACTTAGTTGCTAAATTTGAATCATGTATACGATCATAGCAAAACTTAGCAAGATGGCCCTTACGTCCACAATGTGTACAAGTGTACACGTGAGCATACATCGTGTTGTGAACATGAACGTGCGAAGCATGTGTATGCAGTGGATGGTGTGCATGTATAGAAGGAACTTGTTTCTTTCGAAACAAGGAATCCAAACGTGTATGGCTCAAAACACAATGGCTCAAAGTGGAGCCCAAACAATCCACACTCTTCTTTAATAAACATATATTATTATCAATCCTAGAAGAAGAGGTGCATGCAATAGGTAAGCTAGGTGAAGCTACACTAGCATAGCAAACATGTGAATCAATATCATTTTGCAAAGAAATATTTTTCTTAGAAACCATGTTTAAATCCTTTGAAATAGAAATAATTTTGATTTTCAAAGATTCATTTTCTTTTACAACAAAATCAAGTTTTGAAGATATAACTTTATTTTTCTTCAAAACTTCATTACAATCATTTCTATTTTTCAAAATCTCATTTTCCTATAGGGCAAGTTCATGTTTAGATTTCAATGAATCTCTTTCATTAGAAATCTCCACTTTCTCTTGCAAAATCAAATCTAGTTTTGAACACAAATTCTTATTTTCATCTTTAGTTCAAAACTCTTCTTTTTCAAAAGATTATATTTTTCCAATAATTTTCACAAACAATTGAAAGTTCTTCATTTAAAGCATTTAGATCAACATACTTATTACTAGAAGAACTAGCATCATCATCTAATTGAGATTATGAATATACCTCAAGGGAGTCATTCCCTTGGACCATGTAGCATTGTTGATTGGATTCTCCACTAGATTCATCCTCCGTTTGGATTGGCAATTGAAGCTTGGAGGAGGTCAACATGTTCCACACTGCAAAGGCGGAATCACAGTTAGAAACTAAGCACAAATATTCTTTATTAAGCGTGCTTCTAAGTGCCTCAAGGGCTTGTGCATTGGCCTCTATATGCTTGCTATTATCAAGATAGGATTTCTTGGTAGCGGCAAAGAAAACTTGCAAGCTTAAGGTTTTCAAGTACATGGACATCCTAAATTTTCACATGTCAATGTTGGAGATATCAAACATGGGAGGTGACAAGCAATCCATGAGTGTGTGTAAACAATATAAATGTGTAAATACAAATGATAGATTAGCTAACCAAGATCACACTCCTTGGTGGTTAAACCAAATATCAGGAGCGTAGGCTCTGATACCAATTGGAAGTACACCTAGAGGGTGGGTGAATAGGTGTACGGCTAATCTAATGAACTAAATGCGAAAATTAAAAACTTAATTGTAACAACACTTAATGCAACCAACGAGTGTAGCCGAATTCCCGGTGAAGGGCTCTGGACTAACTCCTCTTGATTCCTCTGAATAAGAGTTGAGGCGCTATATGAAGCTCTCGTGGTTAAGCATAAGTGAGGCACACACAAACAAGCCAAGCATATGAGCAATATGAAATAATGCAAGGCACAATATAAATGAGAGAGAGAGAGTTAGAGTCAATGGATCAAACACAAACACACGAATATGTTTTGAGGTTCGAGCACACAGCTCTACGTCCCCACCTTCACACAGAAGGATTTCCAATCCACTAACTTCTCCACACAAGACTCCCACACAGGGAACCTCCACTGAGGATTTGGGGCAATACAACAAGGGAGTACACAATTCCTCTCTCAATCGAATACAACCTCTCACAGAGGCTAGGCACAAAGCCACACAAACACCATGTCACACAAGAGGAGTAGGCACTTAGCCAATACAAATCAATCACCTCACACTTGAGGGATTCTAACACAAACTCCACCTCTCACTAGAGGGAGCCAACCAACAATCTCCACCTCTCACTAGAGGGAGCTAATCACCACTCCAAAATCAACCTCTACACAAGAGGGATAACACAAGTAGGGAGGGTTAACAACAAGGTGATCACAAAGACCACAAACTAATTTCTTCCACAAAATAAGGATCCTATAGATATGATAGCAAGATATGGCTCAAGTGTGAAAAATCAAGATGTTGGAAAACAAATCACAAGGAAAAATACCTGGGAAAATAACTTAGTATTTGATAGAAATGAAGAACAAAGTAAATATCCCAAATCTATATTTTTCTTTTATTTTTTCAACTCTTGAAAACAAATAAAGATGATCTTTAAAAACCAACAAACTCTTTTGAAAACTTGCTTTTAAAAACACTAGAGAGTAGGAAATTTTTGGCTCAAAAATTCTTAACCAAAACCAATTCCAATGGGGTAAATATAACCCCCACTAGAAATCTGCCCGTTGGCAGAGAAAAGTCCCAGATTGGCCTTCCAGTCGACCGGCCGGTCAACCGGCCAACGGTCAAATTTTTGACCGTTGAGCCTTCCGGTCGACCTCCCGGTCGACCGGGCCCTGAACCAGAGAGCAACGGCTCTCTGGCCGGTCGACCGGGGTAACCCGAGAGTGGGTTGCCTTCAGTCGGTCGACCGCCGGCCCAAGGGGCTGGCTGCGTGTACGTTTGTGTGCACGTTCGGTCGACCGTTCCGGTCGACCGGCTCCTGGTCCGGTCGACGGGTCGGTCGACCACCAGAGCCTGGCAGGCTGAAATCAGGATTGAAAACTTAGGTTTTTAATCATCAAATAAATCCCATAAATTCTCTAAAAATCCACAAAAATAGGTTCAGTATAATACATTGATATACAAACTTGTTTGAGTAAAAATCAAACCAAGTTATAAATATTTTGAACTCTTTTTGTGTAATGGAAATTTTACCGAAAACCAAAACTCGTATTTTCCAAAACTTGAATTTTTTGAATGAAAATCCGATTTGTCCAAAACTCATCCAAATACAAAACATGATATAGAAACAACTTTTAGGGCATGTTGTATATGGATATAATCCAATATATATATAAAGATATATATCATAGTTTTTGATATTAAATCCGTAAATATGTTTTGTTGAAACACAAAACTCCAAACACATGAAGGCATATCAAAATAAGTTTGTCTAAGATATGAAGCATACATGTATATAGAACAAATCTAATATACATTAAACCATGTAAACTTGTTTTGATTCTATCTATTCATGAGAACCAAGATCGGTTAAACCAAAAACTGAAAACCAAAACATGAAACTTAAACAAGTGTTTGTGTTGTGAACTTGAGCATATCACACTATCTAGTCTTTACAAATGGATCTAAAACATAAACTAAACTATGTACCAAAGTCTTCTTGACAAACTCCGTCTTCAAGTTGACTCGATCCAAATGTGATCCACCGAGCTTGACTCCAACGAGTACTAGGTATGAATTTTGACGCTCGGGCTCTTGAATCACCATGTGAGAAGCTCCAAAACACCTTTGTTGAAGCTAATCACCTACTAATATCTTGATTAAATATCTGAAACTAAACATCACAAGATTATTAGTAAACATAACTACATGAGTTAATCATCATCAAAACTAGAGTGGAAGGCTTCTGAGCCAACAATCTCTCCCTTTTTGATGATGAGAAAACTCATGGAGTTATATATGCATGGATTAAAGTTAAGCTTCAAAGAAGCTCCCCCTTAACTCATGCATAACAATAAAAATAAATATATGCAATGAATACTAAACATGGATATGCATAAACAAATGTATGCAACAACTAGGAGAGAGAAACATGCATAACACAAACATATGTTTCAAAAACCTTCTCCCCCTTTTTGTTTAAACTCTCAAAAACATTTTCTCATAAACTCAATATATGAAAAAATAAAGATGAGGTGTTGTTTTGGAATTGGTGGTGAAATTGTGAGTCCATTAGATTTTTTGATTGTTATTTGGACTCAAGCATACTCATTTCCAAAATTGATGGTTTTCTATTTTGGACTGGTGGAACTGAGTATGAATCTTGGAAATATTGTGGACAAGATGGATAAGGAGGACAAGTTGGTAGAAATTGGACTCGGGGGAGGTGAATCCCCACTGACTCTGTGAAGAGTTGAAATTATTCTAGAAATTATAGTTATAAGATTGGGGCATGAGTTATATTGATTCGGATAAGACCAATCCGGCACAATATGTTGGTTAAAATTATGATATGCCAGGTTGGTAATATCGAAAAAGAGGTTGGTGTGTAATATGGATTACCATTAAAATTAGAAAAATTATTATTATAAGCCATATCACACAATAAAATACAAACAAAGAAAAAAAACAAACAAATAAGCAAACAAAAAAGAAAAAATTCTAACCTAAATTAGGGTAGACCTTTGACCTAGATGACTCCTAACTGGTTAGACTGTCCATAGGAGGTATAATGCAGACTTTGACCACAAGCTAATCAGCCAGGTCAGGGCAAGATTGGTGGGAGGTTATCCGTCAAAGACGTTCCTTAATTAAGTAACCACCAACCTTCGGGCTTTCAGCCCTTAATCCCCTTCCTAGACACTGATTTGGCAGGAATCAAATTCCAACACCTTTCCCCTTAGGATAATCTCCTAATTGAGTCCGAGATGTCCCTAGGGCCAACGTCTACTCATTTTTAGTTAGGCTTGGGTTAGTGAGTGAGGAGATTGTTTGTGGGCTAAGGGAGGGTAATGACTTCCCCACCTTATCTTATTTATAGGACAAGCCCTTAAATCAGTTTAGTGCAGTGTACAAGTATATAGAAAAAAGTAACACTCAAGCAATATTTCATACAAGAATGAACCTTATACTAAATGCTATGCGCACATACCTTGGCTCCAACACTCTTCAACAGTAAATAGAAAATGTAATGAAATAGACACGTGCCTAAATGCAAAGTCTAATTCATTTTTAGCATTTACAATCAACTTTTTACTGTTGTGTTAGAAATATATATACAGTGAGTCAAACAAGAAAATAAATGCTACAGATATTTAAACTACGCAATTCAGCCAACCTGCAGAAAATACAAGTTAGTAGTTCACTCAGTTTGCCACAGGACTGTAGCAAATCTGAGGGTTTCTTGGCTCTGCTTTCTTAAGCAGAGTCCAAGGCCACTTATGTGTCCACTGCAGCAAGAATTCCTTGTTGTTAAATCTGTACAAAAAACAAAGAAGAAAGTTAACAAAAAATGTAAACTTTAAAGAGAATTACTTACCGTCCCTCCCCGACAACGGCGCCAAAATTTGATTGAGTTTGAACCTGTACAAAAAATACAGAATTTCAGAACTAAGAATGAAAAGTGCAAGTGCTCAATTCTACCGTAATAGCAAGTGGCGATGCGGGTCGTGATCCACAAGGAGGGACTAGCGATGGAAGCTTTTTAAGCAAGTTCTCTTTTATGCTACCATTAATGGTTAAAAATTCTTCTTTTAGTTCTTTAAAATAAAAGGAGAAAAATTAAGTTAAAGTGAGCTAGGAAGAAGATGGTAGATTAAGAAGATGGAAAAATGAAAAAAGATTATATACAAAGAAATGGAAAAGAGTGATAAAGATGGTTGGAGCTTGTGATATTGAAACTAAAGAATAAAAGAAAAGACAAACAACCTAAAAATTACTTACCTCTTCAGTGCTCATATACCTTGGATCCGTTGCGATGACTTACCTTGTCTTTGAAGGCAATCAAGCATGGCGTATAGGATCTTCCCCATTCTCGATCTACACTACGAATAAAACGGCAAACTATACTAGCAAGAGAAGGGTTGTTCATCACCATAGGCCATCAAGGGCACTTGCAACGGCTAAGCAGTCTCGAGGCTATTGGATTCTCTTAGATTGCAACACATCAGAGGAGAGTAAAAGAAAACAAGGGTAAAAAAGAAAAAGAAAGTTTGATTCGATTCAAATAACAATGAAAGAAGAGATCACTTACACTGGTGTCACCTACAGTACAAGCTAACTCTCATTCCTCCATGAAAGTCGTCTCTCCTCTCAGTTACATAAAGAAAGTAAAAATTACATAAAAAGAAAACTAAAAACCTAAGTTATAAACTACAAATTATCCTAAGTTCTATTCTCTGTTTGGTCGTCCCTTTTGCCTTTGAGTGCAGGTATTTATAGAAGAAATGCAGAGGGTAGAGGAGTATAAAGATAAGTAAAGTTGGCAATTTCTGAACTCCCATTATCTCCAAACTTGATTTGATGTGGATATTCAGTTCTGATCTGCAGTTTAGTGGCGTATTGATTGCTAAATATCACTTATCAAATGACAGAATTAGAAATAATGATCAACTTGAAATTGTAGCCCTTTAAGTCCTCTTTCTGGATCATCTTGAATCATCAGATTTGAGTTCTGGTAGCGAAAATTATGATTCAAATACTAAAATGTATCCAGCCAGAATCTGAGTCTGAATTGCTTCATCTCATCCATTGATCTTCTCTCATCCATTTATCCTTTGGATTTGGACTCTGTATCCTTGGTTGATCTTTAGCTTTAACCATCTAATTCACCAAAAACTGAATTTAACCAACTGGATTTGGAATCATCCTCCTCTAACCAAATAAATCTAGTTAAATCTGAATTTAACTGATATTTATTTGATTTTATCCTCTTTCTCCCCATGATTATCTTCTGCAAAATAGACATTTAAGACAAGGAATTTAGCAGATTTATTACATGATAAATGTGGAATGTAATAAAGAATAATGCAATAAATGTATGCAATCATTGGTGACGACTTCCAGGAGAGCAGGCTCAACAACCAGTGTTGGAGAAGTAGGACTGGCAATCACCTTCAGCTTCGCAATTGGCAGGATAGGCAGCGCTGGCGAAACCACTGGCATTTCACTTACCGATGTAGTTGGAAGTGAAATTGGTTCTGTAACCACTATCCCCTCAGTCTCTTTAAGGCCACTTGTCGGTTCAGGTTGATAAGAGGGCAAGCCGTGATACAAGGCATCCAACTCAGCAGCGTCCATCACAGTCGAAGTACTTGCTTCACCCCTGATTCCCTCAGGAAGATTGGTTGGCTCTCTTGAAGTCGATGCACCCAAATGTGGAACACCTATAGCAAGACTCTGTTTAAGCAAAGTATAATCAATATCAAGAGAGAATTACTCACAAAAGGTCAAAGCATTACCAAAAGATGATATCACCTTAATTACCTTGGCCGCAGTTTCTCTCCGAACTTTCTCGATGGCGGCATCAGTCCCCTCAGGCTCCATAGGAAAATCTTGGCAGAGTCAACACGGACAGCCTGCCCACCTTCACTCGCCGAGCCCTCTGTGGTCCAACCTAAAGAGCTGGAGGTCATGGGACTTACTTTTGAGGTCCCAGCACCTGAAGGACCCACGTCGGCCGCATCACCTCCAGAGTCTTCTGAGACGACAAAGTAACTAGCCTCGTCACCTTCCTTATAAGTGAATAGGGGATCATAGTAATCTCCCTGTTCTCCTACAGTCTCAGCTCTCGGGTCTCTTGCCGTCTCAGTTCCTGAATCATAGAATAAACAATGAGCTGTATGAAATATATAAGTATATGTTGTAAGAACAGAGCTGATCTTACTCAAGTCATGAACAGCTTTACCAACGGTCTGCCTCAGAGCCGACAGCTTAATGGCTAATGGAGCAGGAGGAGGAGGCGCCGCGGTTGACTCACCCTGTCCAATAATAGTGGGAGTGTAGTGACGAGGCTTCTTCACTACCCTCTTCTTACGAGATCCATCTTGTCGCTTTCATTTGAAGTGGACGTCGGGATCTTCTTTCTCCACTTCTTCTTCCTCTACATGTTCCATGGGGGCCATGCCCACCCCACCAGGAGCATAAGTGGAACCGGAGCACCTGCGTCTCTCTCAAAGTGGGGGCTCTCTGCGTCCGAAGCCTCACTATCAGCAGTGACGACGAATTCCCCGAGGCCTGGCATACGAACCCTCCTGCCCTCACCTCTCTCAGTGACCTTCCACTTTAGTCGTTGAGAGATCAATTTCACTCCAAATGAGTTAATACAAAACCCGATTGTTGTGGAGTTCGAAGTTCTGTACCACTGATAGAACCCCAAAGTTGTTTGAAGATTCAGAGTCGTCAGCGATATGCACAGCCGCGCCTCAGTACAGCCAGCGATGTAGAACCGCCAGGCACGAGCATCATCAATGAGGCTCCCTATAAAGGCTAGGCTGGTGTTCGGGTTACCTACGTACAGTTGGTCATACCCAAACTGACGAGCAAACCGACTCGGGATGTAGGGTTCCAAGTAGCAGGTATTCCGGCTCCTGTACACCAGATGGGATGGCCGGATTGATAACCAGCCATTCGAAGACTCCCCGGCTCAACGACGTTCGCCCATCTCCTACATCCTTGAATTCTTCACCGTAGCCCACATCGCGAATGTAGGGAAAGCAGCGAAAAAGGCTGTAAACATCATACCAGCGCAGCAACTTGCGAACCGCGACCACATAAGTCAACAACCACGAACATCCCTCAAATAGACGGAGAAGCGGCATTCGGACACCTTCTGGAGGCTCCTCTCCGGCTTGGATAATGGAAGGGCAGTGAAGGGCGAACCATCCCATCAAATAGGTGTATGGAAAACCAATCCTAGAGTTTGGTCCGTCGCGGGGCAGGATAGTGCCTTGCCCCTCTTCATCATTGGTGGCCTACAGAAAGCCTCTATCAATGCACGAAGGCCTCGCTGAATACAGCACACCATTGCCGTGAGAAGTCCAAGGGAACGATCGTGGACTAGACGAACGGCCGGCAATAAGACAGTTGGAAGGATGACGTCACTGGAGGGAGATGGCACCACGCATCTCTTCAGCCAAACCGATAAAAATCGGCCAAAAGTGCTTTCTGAGACATCAGTCGATGAGCCTGATAATGGAAACTCTAGAGAATATCACCTTTCTCGTAAAGTCCATCATCCTCTTCCAAAATCATGTCCCCTTGGGAGTGTTCCTACATCCTTCGGAAATGTCCTCATCTGCAACCCCGCAGTGAGCTGCTTCAGGAGCATCTTCCAGATTGAGGAACAAATAATTCCCCCAGCTCTTCGAACTGCATGAAGCTCCCTTATGGCTCTCATGCATACTCGAGCAAATGTAGAGGTGGCACATCAACTCCCGGTAAGTCTCAAACAAAGCAGGCTCCTACTTCTCCAGAAGTGCAAATTCCACCTCGCACGGGAAATATTCTTCATATGGGAGAGATCCCAATGGCAGAGCAGAGACTTCCCATATCTCATGCAAAGTCATGCCCAATTCGCCTACAGGGGTGAAGAAAGTCCCTGTAGCTGGATAGTATAACTCAAAAATGGCATAAAAGTTTGCTACACTCATCCGGATGCCGTAACCGGTCGCCCTGACAGCCTCGTAGAGCCCCAGTCTCTCCAGATCCTCCTCAAAATAGGCCAAGACATATAAGGTCAGGTCTCTCCACCAGGCCTTAGGGGGTGAATCCACCCAGGGGTCATGAAATCAGTAGCTGGGTGATTACCATGAGCCTTGAAGAACTGATTTTCAAAAGTCTGAGCCACTGCGGGATTTTCTCCCACTGGGATGTCCGAAAGTACGTTCCCAGGGTAGAGACCCAATATGCAGTGAGGAGGACCCGCCCTTGTATAACCAGGAGGCAAAGCTATCAATTTTTCCACGTGAACGGAGTCGGTAGTCCGAGTCACTGGCCACTGCATCTTCTGAGCCCTCGTCACGCATTGAAAGAAAGATAGTTGAAAATGACGCTTGCTAGACGGGAGATAATACTTCTCGCCATTTAGATTGAAAATCCACTGCCCTTCTCCGGCTAGCAGCTGATGATCGGTATCTGGCACTGCATCCCCAAACATGAAGCCGGGCTTCTGATAGATTTTTCGGTCAGAATCATCAAGGGGAGCAGTAGTTAAGATGCTCCTCATAGTACGCTGATCTCCGGCGTATATAGGGTATCCTGACCGGGAGCACTCCGCTTACTGAATAGTGAAGCCTGGCCTTAGAACTACAGGCTAACTTACGTCCAGCCCCCTGGCTGTTCCAAAGAGACTGTTCAGAGGACCAGGAGTATAGTGCACTACAAAAATAAGAAGAAACAATATTAGTTCATTTGCTGAAGAAAGCTAAGGCAAGAAAAATAATTTTGCCAAGACATAGCTTCGCTCCCCGAGCGAAGCAAGCCTAGCATTAGCTTCGCCCCGAAGCTCAGCTTCGCAACTGCAGCTTGGCTCCGCACTCCGTATGAAGGCAGAATGCAGAAAACATCTAAGTGTTAGCTTCGCCCTAGAAGCTTGGCCTCGGATAACAGAACGCGACGAAGCCCCAAGGGCTAACTTTGCCAGAAGGACACTGGTGCCTAAAATCATTTTAAGGGCTTTAAAGTCCTTTTCCAGCTGCGCTTTGAAGGCTAGCTTCGCATCCTGTATTCGACAGAATGTGAACCGCCTAAGGGTTAGCTTCGCATAGAAGCTTGGAGAAGAAAACCATTCAGTTCCTAAATTTCTAGTTGAGAAATTAAGGGAATTAAATCCCCTAAAAATTCGGTAAAGAAAATTAAGGGAGTTGAACTTCCTGAGATCACTGGATCACAATGAATCATTCTAAATTCATCATGAAATAGCCAAAAAAAATTGGCTTCGAAAATAGATGAAAATCTCTGAGTAAAAGGGAAAAATCTCTACCCGCAATGGGGCGCTCAATGACCGGAGGAGAGGAGCCCCCTCCGCCGCAGAGGTCGCTGCCTCTTTGCCTGCTCGTCTTTTGGAGGCCATGGAAGAACTTAAAAGTTCTTAAAGTGTGTCAAACGAAGAAGAAAGAAGAAGAAGAGATTTGAGTTCTCTAAAAATTCAAAGAGAAGTAGTTCTTTCTCTTTCAGCCCAATCGGGCTTTTATAGGCTGATGATTGCCTAAATTTTGCCTTCTCGAGAGGAGCGCAGGCGGTCGTTTCAAATTAATTTGAAACGGCGCCTAAGCGCTTTCTCGAGAAGCCAGACTGCCAGCTCCTCCGCTAAGGGCCAACTTCGCTGGAGTTCAGCGTTGATCTCGCACAACGCTTGAGTAACTTCGCTGAAAGACGAGCCTTAGCTCTGCTAAGAGCTCATCTCTAACTTCGCGAAAATTCCGTGCTAGCTTCGCCAGAAACTTGTTCCTGACTTAGTTGAAAATCTGTCTTCAGCTTCGCTAGAAGCTTAGCTCCGCTAAGAGCTTTCATTTCCTCCTAAGGAAAAGACTTACCTAAGTTAGTCCACTTCAGGTGTTCTCGAATCAAAAAGGAGGGAAACAAAGTAGACAAGCGAGAAATAAATATTTTTATTGATTCAAATAGGAAGATACATTGACACTACATCAAGATGGTCTTTCGTACAACCAAATCATTGCTCCAAAAGCATACAAGTTGTTCTATCTACTTCCAAGGTGATAAGCCAAACCAACTGGACATGAAGGGTCTTCCTCCTATACAAAGTCGTAATCCTTCGCTTAATGGTAGATTTTACCATCAAGAAGCTGGATCTTCTTGATGAAAATTGACAAAGGAAGCTGGATCTTCCGTAATCAAATTGGCAAGAGATTGGGAGCTGGATCTTCTTTGATTAAAATTGACAAAGGACTGGTTGCCACCAGAAAGCTGGATCTTTCTTAAATAAAATTGGCAAGGGAAGCATCCGAGATCTTACAAGTGACGCCCGCTTTCCTGAAGTGGATCATCTCGGATAAGCGACTACCAGCCCTTTCCCGAAGTGGATCATTTCGGATAAGCGACTGCCAACCTCTTCTTGGAACGCATTTCAGCTGCTTCAGTATGTTTCTCCTGCTTATGGTCAAAGCTTCAACTTGAAAATCAAGAAGCAGGTTTCTAGTCTCTTTCATCAAGATAAAAGACTAACGGGCACAGTTTACTGCAATGCAAAATGGAAACAAGTTAGTGTTAAATCAAAAGAAAACTGTAAAGATGAAATGCTAGTCAAATTCTTTAGGCGAAGCAATTCATATCCGATCCAGTTGTGTTTTAAAGATGGATTTCAGTTAAGCAGAGGATAGCCTCGCTTGCACAGTGATGATGGACTGGCTCAGCATGAGTCAAGTCCTAGCCTCGCCTATATGGCTGGCCGGACTGGCCCAGAGGGACGCAGTCTTGACCCCACCTATATGGCAAGACCGGCTCAACCTTGAAGAGGCCAAGTCCTAAGCCTTGCCTGCTGTTTTCCATTATGTTTGCAAAGGGGAAAACTTACAATAAAAAGTTGAGGAGCTAAATTACAAGTATTCTTAAAAAGATTACAAGTAGATCTCCTCAGAGATTCTGGAGAAGTGTGCCGATAGGAGTCTGGTCAGCGCGCGACCACTTTGTCCCTTTGACGATGCGAGCGATGAGATTCCCTTCTCGCCTGGTTCGGGGAATCAGAGAATAGAAGGTTGGTAGAACCCTCTTGCTGCTTCTCAAAATCGCCTTCAATTAGGAATTCCTTCTCGCCTGGTTCCGGAGATTCCTTGAGAAGAAGGACGATGATAGGGTACTAACACCCTGGATAGAGAAAGCAATTCTCTAAAAGGTCTCTGAATTCGAGAGCGCACGGTGCTTATGAAGAAGCCCGATCTTTGAGAAGACGCCAATCTCGCTGATGATCAATCGATGATCCTCCTTGATCTCCTCCGATCCTCCTCCCTTGTGCCCCTGACGGGCTATTTATAGGGAGAGCAAGGGTATAATCGTCCCCTTGAAGATATGAAAACAGATTGAACCTAATCTGTTTGAATCTGGAAAGTAGCCTTGCTGCGAGGCTAGGATAGCTTCTGCGGAGCTAGAATTGGCAGGTCGGTTGATCTGTTTTGATCCTTTCCATATTGTTGGGAGATTCTCCTTGATCCTCTTACTCGTTTCAAGAGAGTCCAGAGATAGCGGCAATCACCTGCCATATTTGAATCCTAATTGGATTTGATCAGATTGGATCCGATCTCATCAGGAGATTTGATTGGTCAAAGGTTGACCATAGTAGACCAATAACGGAGCTGCCCGCTTTGAAGCTCATAGCGGAGCTAGAGGCAATTCCTGGCGAAGTCCGAAAAGAGGCTTTTCGGCGAAGCTGTCAATTAGCTTCCTGGCGATGCTCTGGATGATGCTAGCCTCTCAAACGAGGCTATCTCCTTGGGCTAATGTAATGCTAAATACTAGCATTTTAGACCTGCTGAGGTCTGTTTAGAAACAATCCGGGTTCACTGTTCTGCTTGCTGGATCAGTGGGGTCCGAGCTGCTTCCTTGTCCCTTGGAGGTGGGTGGAAACTGGTCTTCAGCTTGTCTGTCCCTTGTCTTTTGTAAATGTCTACAAGTTTAGACATCGTTCGGACCAATGAGAATCTTGTCTTTTTTAAGTGTCAACAAGACCCCCTTCAAAGTTTTCGAGAGTCTGCAATAGCTCAGACTCCGAAACACTTTGAACTGCTGTGATAGTATGTGGAGTATGAACGTCGCCATGATGGTTGAGTTCAGCTTCGCCTTCAATCCTGCTTTGGAATGAATTCGCCGAAGAATTGTACTGGTTCGCGAGTAGCTTCGCGTCGGGGTAGCTCCGCATCTGGGCTTCCAAGAAATAAGTTCGCTTTGGAACTCCTGTTGCCTTTTCAAAGCCAACTGCCGTGGGGCGGTTACGAGGAGGATCATTCCTTCTTTCGCACTGATCGAGAGAGATGTTCTCCGATTTGCACGTTTCCAAGGGAGGATATTCCCTTTCTTCAAGGCGCCATAAGTGCCTTTTATGAGGGAGACGTTTCTCCCTTCGCACGGTTCCAAGGGAAACCGTCCCTGTTCTCAAGGCGCAGTAAATGCCTTAAATGCGCTCGTGTTTCCACGCTTGAGGTGGGAGTGCTCAGGCCATGGGGCCTATAAATAGGACACTTGAGGTCCTCTGAAGAGAAATGTTTTGCCTTTCTTCTTCTCTTCTCTTGGTTGAGAGAGATACTCAGATCTCTGAATTAGTGGGAAAGCCCACTCTGGTTGTCTATCCGGCCAAGGACCAGTAAGTCTTGATCGTTCAACGACTTCACCGATTTTTAGGGAATTCATCTCCCTTAGTTTAGCTTTGACAGCTGCTTTAGGGATTAACTTCCCTCGATCTTCATCTTGCAATTGGCTGCTGCAGAGAAGGATCTCATCATGGCTTTCTGCGAAGCCATCGTCTTGATTTGATTAGAGAGACCATTGCTTGTTTAGTCCGCTGCGTAGGCAGGACTTGGGACTTGGCCTCTTCAATAGTTGAGCCAGTCTTGCCATATCGGTGAATGTTGAGACTGTTTCTCACAAGATCAGTCTGACTTTGCCGTATAGGTGAAGCTAGGACTTGGCGTTTGCTGAGCCAGCCCATGGTTGCTGTGCAGGCGGAGCTTGTCCTCTGCTGAAGTCGGATTGCTTTTGCCGCCCAAGAATCTGACTTAATATCTTTGCAGCTCTTTCTGTGCTTGACTGCTAACTTGCTCCAATTTGCCTTGCAGTGAGCTATGCTTGCCAGTCTGGTAACTTGATGGAAGAAACCATGAAATTGCCTTATGCTTCCCCGGTTGAAGCTTTACTTTTAAGCAGGAGGAACAATTCGGGGCAGCGAATGCGCGTCCCAGGGGCTGTTGGCAGCCTCTTATCCGAGATGATTCGTTCTGAGGTGAGGCTGGCCGCCGCCTTTATCGGAGAGGATCCGCTTCAAGATAATGGGCGTCGCCTGTGGGATCGCCGGCATCATTGCCGACTTTCAACTTTGGTGGCTTTTGGGGGCGATCCACTTCAGGAAAGCGGATATCGCGCCTGTTAGATCACTGGTACCACTGCCAATTCTCATTATACGTGATCTATCGTGTTGGCGGCGATAGGTTTTTATTGCCAGGCTTCAACAAAAATGGCCTGGCAAGATCTGCCATTTTGTGGAGAAAAATGACCGTGTCCTTGTGGCACCACTGATTACAGCCTTATGCAGGAGGAGGGCCCTTCCTGTCCCGTTGGTCTGGCCTGGGAGCAGATAAAACCGCTTGTATGCCTTTTATGCAAATGACCTTGTTAGGCAACTTGGTGTGTTATATGAAACACAGCTTTGATGTAATATCAAATGTACCCTTGCTTTTGAATCAATGAAAGTTCATCGTCTGATCATCTGATTTTTGCTTACTTTCATTGGGAGTTCGGCCATTGCTGGGCTGGACTGTGTGCGGAGCTAAGGACATAGCACCTTTTTAGAGGGCTAAGGTAAGCTTCTCGGCGAAGCCTTTAAAAGATTGTGCGAAGTCCGCACTTTTGCACCAGTAGAGTTAACTCTTAGTAGAGTTGAACCGGCGCTTCTCGGGAAGGCGCTTCGGGCGCTGTTTCGAATTAATTCGAAACGGCGGCATGGGCCTTTTTTCGAGGCCTCATTTCAGGCGCTGATTGGCCTATAAAAGCCCGATCGGGCTGAATATGGAAAGGTCTCTCTTTTTTCAGAGAACTTTCTATCTCTTCCTCTTCTTCTTCCCTTTCATTCAGAGATCTTTGAGGACTCTAGCAGCTCTTCAATGGCGCCCAAAAGACGAGCGGGAAAAGAAGTGGCGACTTCTGCGGCGGAGGGCCTTCCTCCTTCGGTCATCGAGCGACCAGTCACTGGTAAGGAATTTTTCTCCCAGATTAGAGATGGTGGTCTTCCTCCTTTGGAGTCGGTATCTGGCCATTAGGACGATCGAATATGATCTGTCCTCATCAGGGAACTCGTTTCCCTTAACTTCCTTACTTTCCTTGCACCAGGGAAGTAAGAACTGAACAGTTCTTCTTTTAGGCTTCCGTAGGAAGCCATTGCTCGGGCAATCTCCATCCTGTTGAGGAACAGGATATGGGTCGTGTTCCTTCAGTCGTGGCCACGAAGGACGACCGTTGACCATGATGTCCTTTTGATGACGTCAGCCCTTAGGGCTATGCCACTTCCTGCTTTAAGCGAAGTCGGCGCTTTGGATATTTTCTGCAAAGATGCAGTCTTATCCATGAAGCGAAGCTTTTTCAAAGCTATCGCCTTGCAGGCCCTGCTTGCTGGGCGAGGCTATGCCTTAGCGAATTTTTATGTTTTCGCATCCACTTGATTGGTGAACTAATCATAGTTCATTTCTGTTTTTGCAGTACATTACGCCTCCGGCCTCCAGAACAGTCTGTTCGGTCTAACCAGTCGAGCAGGCGGAAACATCAGCTTGCAGTTCTATGGGCAGGCTTCATTGTTCAGCGAGCCGAGCTCCCTTGTACGGGATACGCTCATCCAGGACGGTCGTCCGCAGGCCATGCGGAGCATCTTGACTACGGCTCCGCTTGAAGATATCGACCGTCAGGCTTACAGAAAGCCTGACTTCATGTTCGGGGATGCTGCACCTGATCCCGATCGCCAGCTGCAGGCCGGTGAAGGCCAGTGGATCTTCCAGTTGGACGGCGAGAGATTCTATCTCCCGTCCACTAAGCGGCATTTTGCTTTGTCTTCCTTCGCGAGCGTGACTCAGGCTCGGAAGATGGCGTGGGGCGTGAGCCTAAATGCCGAGTCTGTAAGTGTCGGGAGGTTGACATTCCAGTCCGGCTATTCGAGGGCGGGCCATCCTCGTAGCATAATGGGGCTTTACCCTGGGAAGGTATCGCGGGACCTTCCAGTAGGAGAGAACCCAGCTGCGGCGCCGACCTTTGGCACTCAGTTCTGCGAAGTTGACGGGAACTACCCCGCCACCGATTTCAGGACTCCCGGTTGGGTCCACCCTCCTAGGTCGTGGTGGGCGGAGTTGACCAACTATATCCTCACTCATTTTGAGGGAGACTTAGAGAGGTTAAACCTCCATGAGGCCGTCAGGGCGACCTGCTACGGCATTGAGATGAAGGTGGCGTGCTTCTACGCCATCCTTGAGTTGTACTGCCCGGCCTCGGGGACTTTCTTCACCCCGGTTGGTGAGTTGGGCATGGCCCTGCACGAGATGCGGGAGATCTCTGCTTTGCCCTTCGGGTCTCTTCCATACGAAGAGTACTTTCCCTGTGAGGCGGAGTTGGCTATTCTGGAGAAGCAGGAGCCTGCTCTGCTCGAGACATATCGGGAGTTGATGTGCCACTTGCATATCTGTTCCAGCATCCACGGAGGTGGCAAGGGTAGCTCGAAGAGCTTGAAGAGCTGGGGGAACTACTTGTTCCCGGATATGACTAGTGCGCCTGAGGCAGCTCATTGCGGAGTTGCTGAAGAAGACATCTTGGCAAGGATGGAGGTGCATGCTGAAAAGGACATCGTCGTGGCAGAAGATGATGGTCCTTTTGGGAAGGGTGATGTTCTTCGGAGCTTTCACCATCAGGCCCGTCGGCCTATGTCTCGCAAGGCGTTGCTGGCCGGCTTCTTAACCATCTGGTTAAAGAAGTGTGTCGTGCCTTCTTCTTCGGGTGACATCGTCCACCCGAATGTGCTGCTGCCTGCCGTCCGCTTGGTCCATGGCCACCGTCTGGGTCTTCTCCCGGCCATGGTGTGTTGTATTCAGAGGGGTCTTCGTGCACTGACGGAGGCTTTCTGCAGGCCAATGGCGTCAAGGCGAGGGAAGGGTGCCGTCCTGCCTTGTGACGGACCCAATCCTAGGGTAGGTTTACCGTACACCTACTTGATGGCGTGGTTCGCCTTGCACTGCCCCAGTTTGATTGGAGCTGGGGAAGACCCTCCGCAGGGTGTTCAAACGGCGCTTCTCCGTCGCTTTGAAGGCCGTTCGTGGCAGAAAACTTATGTGGCCGAGGCCCGTAAGTTAGTGCGTCGTTATGACGCTTATAGCCTGTTCCGTTGTTTTCCTCGCCTGCGGGGTGCAGGATACAACGAGGAATTCCATGATGTGGAGTCAGGTCGGTCTCCCATGAGTCGGGGTGTTTTCGAGTGGCTGGTCTGTATCCGGCCCTCGCATTTACTGTACAGGAGTGGGGATACCTGCTACCTGGAGCCCTACGTCCCGAGCCGGTTTGCCCGCCAATTTGGGTATGACCAGTTGTATGTGGGCAACCCCAATCCGGACCTGGCTTTCATGGGGAGCCTCATTGATGGGGCTCGTGCTTGGCGGTTCTTTACCGCGGATGACACTGGAGCGTGGCTACGCACGCCGCTGAGGGATCCCGGCCTTTGGACGACCCTGTGTTTCTGCCAATGGTATGCAGCTTCGAACTCTACACCTGCTGGGTTTAATGCCAACCGTTCGGGTGTGAAGTTAATTTCTCATCGGATGAGGCAGAAAGCTTCTGATAAGATGGAGGGCAAACGAGTCCGTGTTCCTGGCATAGAGGAGTTCATCGCTGTAGATGACAGCGGGCTTCTGATGCAGGGAGCCCTCGCTTTGAGGTAGGGACGAGGGCTGATGCCCATGAAGCTGATACTCGTGAAGCCGGGTCTGGTGTAGTGGGGACAGCTCCCTCACAACATGTGGAAGAAGTGGAAGAAGAGGACTCTGATGTCCACTTCAAAAGGAAGCGTGGGAGTGGATCCCGTAGGAAGTCGTCGGCGAAGAGGCCCCGTCGCCAGACTCCTACCATCGTGGTAGAGGGTGAGCCCTCTGCGGCGCCTCATCCTGCTGCTCCATTAGGGGTTGAGCCGTCGGTTGCTGAACCGACAACTGGTAAGATTGCATGATGCGCCTTTGATGTGTTCTAGATGACTCACCGTCTGCCTTGTTGTTGCAGGAGCTGAGGAGCATGGGGAGCAAGGGGACCAGTATGATCCTCTATTCGCTTATGGAACTGCAGCTGGTTCCTTTGCTCGCTCGGAGGAGTCTGGAGGTGATGCGGCCGACATTGGCCTCTCGGGTGCCGGGACTTCTAAAGGAAGTCCTATGGCATCCGGCTCTATCGGGTGGTCTGCGGAGGAATCGGCGAGCAGGCCGGCTATCCGCGTTGATTCTGGCAAGAACTTCGCGATGGAACCGCTAGAGACTGATGAGGCTGACGAAGTAACATCAGCCTTTGGTAAAATGACGACCTTTTGATCTCCTCTTGTTTACTGCATCTGCTTTCTGACCATGGCTTTGTTGCAGGTGTTCGGCCTCAAGATGCGTCGGCTTTGAAGGAGCCGGAGACTTCCCCTGGAAGGTCAGAGGGTGGGTTGAGTGCTTCGTCCACGGCGGATGTTGCCACGTTGGACGTGTTGTATGGCGACTTGCCTTCTTATCAGCCCACGTCAGCTGAAAGGCGAGAGGCTGAAGGGGCGGCAGTCCCGGAGGTATCCTCACTCCCAATCACATCAGCGAGTGAGGTGCCGGCAATTTTGCCCAGTGCGGGGCTGAGGGTGATCGTGGACCCTAGTTCCCCGACTTTGATTGTCGAGCCTGCTGCTCAGGAGGTGGTTGCCAGTCCTACCTCCGCGGTGGCTGGCGTGCTGGTGTCGCTGAGGACTCCGCCGAGGTCACCTTTGGCTTGCCCTGCTGCTGTCGATGTTCCCGCTTCTTCTTCTGCGGCGGTGTCGACTGGGTTGGTAGATTGCTCCGAGGTTGTCTCAAGGGTTGATGAAGCTGAGAATGACTTCATCGGTAATCTGGTCGACAGCTTCTATAACAGTTTGGAGCAGACTATCGGTCTAGTCTTGAAGGGCTCGCCTGTGCCATTCTCGAAGCTGAAGATGGTCCTCTCCCGTGGCATTGAGTGTATCCGGGACTTTGAGGGGTACCATCAAGCTGCTGCTCTAGAGCTCCTGGTAGATGACCTTGAGAAGGACGTGGAGGAATGGCGCCATATCCATCGTTCAGACGCAGCGTCTCTGGCTGATGAACGGCTCACACGTCTTGTTGCCCAAAGGCGCGAGGCTCAGCTCGCCGCTCAAGAGGCTGCTGAGGCTATCTCCTCTGACTTGAAGTCCTTGGAGACAGAGCAAGCAGAGGTTGGGAGTGCAATTGACGCTTCCACCAGTGCTCTTCTTGATGCCGAAGATAAGGTTAAGAGGGCCGAAGAGATGATCCGGAAGGCAAATCTCCTCTTATCCAACGCTACACAGATGCGTCATGAAGAGTCTGCGCGGCTTGAGCAGCTCAGGGCTCGGAGTGAGGAACTGGCGCGGCAGAAGTCGTCACAGAGGGCGACTTTGGCGGAGGTTGAAGCTCGTCTGGCTCAAGCGGTGGATTTCAATGAGGCTGAGCTGAGATCACAGGCGCTGGCCCAGGCTGCTGATGACAGGAGGACGAGGCTGGCTTCGCTCGGAGATCGGATCCGATCTTATCATGTACGCCTATAGGCTCCTCCATGTATCCCATCCTTTTGGAATTTAATAAAAATTCTTTCTTTTGTCGTCTTTGTTTGTTTGGATAATGAGGCATGGCTGTCTGTTGGTTCAGAGGTCGCAATGACATAACCGAATGGGACGTCGCCAGTCTCGAGGTCAGCCCTTTGCGGGGCTAAAAGGGGAGATACTTGCCTTTTGTAAATGTCAGCAAGCATCGAGATTGAGACTTAGCTGTCTGCTGGTTCAGAGGTCGCAATGACGTAACCAATTGAGACGCCACTAAGCTCAATGGTAGATGAGACTTGGCTATCTGCCAGTTCAGAGGTCGCAATGACATAACTGGTTGAGAAGCCACCAAGCTTCAAAATAGGTGATACTTGTCTTTTGTAGATGTCAACAAGTATCGAGACCTGTCTTTTGTAAATGTCAACAGGGCTCAAGATTGAGACTTAGATGTCTGCTGGTTCAGAGGTCGCAATGACATAACCAATTGAGACGCCACTAAGCTCAATGGTAGATGAGACTTGGCTATCTGCCAGTTCAGAGGTCGCAATGACATAACTGGTTGAGAAGCCACCAAGCTCAAAATAGGTGATACTTGTCTTTTGTAGATGTCAACAAGTATCGAGACCTGTCTTTTGTAAATGTCAACAGGGCTCAAGATTGAGACTTAGATGTCTGCTGGTTCAGAGGTCGCAATGACATAACCAATTGAGACGCCGCTAAGCTCAATAGTAGATGAGACTTGGCTATCTGCCAGTTCAGAGGTCGCAATGACATAACTGGTTGAGAAGCCACCAAGCTTCAAAATAGGTGAAGAGGTCTCGTTTTCACGAGGGAACCACTATCATAGGTTTAATGTTAACATAACAGTGGGATATATGTGGTCCTACCATTCTATGGATGAGAATTGGTAGGTGATTTTGGAGGTCTCATTCTCACGGGGAGAAATGGGGGGACTGCTGTCATAGGTTTAATGTTAACGTAACAGCGGAATATATGTGGTCCTACCATTCTATGGATGAGAATTGGTAGGTGATTCTAGAGAGGGAATCAAATGGGAGCAGGTCCCTTAGGATTTTTAGCAAACCCCCAGCTATCAACGGGTTTGATATGCCTTTACCAACTACCGTTTGAGTTGGGCTAGCCATGCTATTCCCCTCAGCATGACGAGTTGTCGAGGACTCATGTTGGGCTTAGAGGCCAACATTTTCCTCTATCCTTAATCGTTAAGGATGTCGGATTATCAGGTTGATGTCTGCACAACCTCGATTGCCTTTTAGGACAACTGGTGCACAGCCAGGTCCCAGTTGATTCATGGCCGTATGGTCTCACTTGGAAGAAGAGAAAGGCTCTCTTTGTGCGCATTTCGGACGCGCGGATCTCGATCAGAGGTGTAATGTTAACTTGATCGAGAGAAGGATCCTCGATTAAGGATAATACTTCTTCAAGAATTTGCCATTGATCGGCATCATGAATAGGTCGCCACCTGCATTCATAAGGCGGTATGCCCGTTTGAATAGACTGTTTCTATTACAAATGGTCCTTCCCATTTAGGCTGAAATTTGCCTTTGGTCTTGTGCGTCATGATCATCGGTCGTCTGACGGCTAAGACCAGGTCTCCTTTCTGGAAGACTCTCTGTTTGACCTTCTTATTGAAGGCTTTTGACATCCGAGCCTGATATAGCTCGATGTGTTGCTGAGCTTGGAGCCGCTTCTCGTCTAGGGCTTCGAGCTCTTGAAGACGCAGGCGATCATTGTCTTCTGATGTCATCTTAGTAGTCAAGGCTACCCGCAATGATGGCACCTGGATTTCCAATGGGATAACTGCTTCGCACCCATATACCAGGGAAAAAGGCGTATTGCCTGTCGGTGTCCGAACCGTAGTCCGGTAAGCCCAAAGGCATTCACCGAGCTTTTCGTCCCAATCTCGCTTATTCGAGGAGACGAACTTCTTGAGCAGCTTGATGATCGTCTTGTTAAATGCCTCTGCCAAGCCATTGGCGGCAGGATTGTAGGCGGTTGAAGCCACATTCTGAATTCGGTATTTATCGCAGAACCGATAGAACCCTTGGCTTACGAATTGGGGACCATTGTCATGGATGATCCGTCTGGGTACACCAAATCGATGGATGACATGGTGTTTGATGAAGCTAATCAGATTGGAGGTTTTAACTTCGGCCAACGGTGTGGCTTCTGCCCATTTTGAGAAGTAATCGGTTATTGCCAGGATAAACCGGTGACCTCTTGCCGAAGAGGGACTGATTGGCCCTACGACATCGATTCCCCATGCTTCAAATGGCCATGAAGCAACAGTAGGGTGGAGCAACTCCGAAGGTTGGTGTATGAAGTCTGCATGGACCTGGCACGCCTTACACCTTCGTGCATATTGGGTGGCATCGGCCATCATGGTCGGCCAGTAGTACCCAAGTCTGTGCAGCCTGTCTTTAAGCTTTGGACCCGGCTGGTGAGCTCCGCAAATGCCATCATGTGCTTCTTTAAGCACTTCCTGTGCCTCTGAATGAGAGAGACAACGGAGGAGGACACCGTCATATGAACGACGGTAGAGTGTCTTCAAAGTGGGATCATAGTAGAAACGGAGCGACCTTCGTCTGATGGACGCCGCTTCTTTGGGATCGTCTGGAAGCAGACCGTGCAGAGCGTAGTCAATGAGAGGGAAGCGCCAATCCCTCGGCTCAAGATCCGCGGAGATATTATGGACCTCTTGGATCCTTAGCATATGCTTGGAGCATACGAGATGCCGGGTTGCGACTGTGAGGTGATACTCGGTGTCGGCCGGTAAGGCTAGCGTTGTCGCTAATGTAGCGAGAGCATCCGCCTTGGTATTTTGAGATCGGGACACATGCCCGATGTAGAAGCCTTCAAATAAGCTAGCCAATTCGATGGCTGTATGATAATAAGGCACCAAGTCCTCATGGCGGACTTCATATTCGCCTTTGACTTGACTGATGACCAGCTTTGAATCGCCGTAAGCTTCGAGGTAGCGTACCCCCATTCCATGGGCAAGCTGGAGACCGATGAGCAGAGCATTGTATTCTGCTACATTGTTGGAGCATGATTCTGTCAAAAAAATGCTCTGGGAAGGATATGATCCTGTGGGGAGATGAACACAACCCCCACTCCGGCAATAATCTTTCCTTTGGGGCCCATCCGCGATGCTCCGTCGAAGAACATCTGCCACACTTCCTCTGCTGAGGTTGCATTAGACTCGAAGACTTCATCAGGGATGTCTTCGTGAAGTTTTGAATGTTCTGGAACTGGATGAGCAGCCAAGAATTCCGCAAGGGCTTGGCCTTTAACCGCCTTCTGAGGAGTAAAGGTCATGTCGTATTGAGACAACAGAAGTGCCCATTTAGCCAACCTTGAATTCAGCGACCCTGGCTTCGTCATGAGAAGACGTAAAGGGTTCACCCTGGAGATGACATGTATGGTTTGGCCAACCAAATAATGTCGTGTCTTCTGGACAGCGAAGACGAGAGCTAAACACTCTTTCTCAATAGGATTGTAGCGAGATTCCGCTCCTATGAGAGTCCTGCTCAGATAATAAATGGCCTGCTCATGGCCATTGTCGTCCTTCTGAGCGAGGAGGGCGCCGAGGGAATAGTCCGGAGCTTTTACATAAAGCAAGAATGGTTTCCCTGATGTAGGGGCCACTAAGACTGGCGGTTTTGTGAGATACCTCTTAATGTCTTCATAAGCTTCTTGACAAGCTTGGTCCCATATGAAGGCAGTACCCTTTTTCATGAGACGGGTGAACGGTTGGCAGCGGCCTGAAAGATTTGCTATGAATCTTCTGATGTAGGCTAATCTGCCTTGCAAGCCTCTGAGCTCTTTGAGATTCCTTGGTGGATGCATGTCCTGGATGGCTTTGATTTTGTCTGGGTCAAGATGAATTCCTTTTGATGTGACAATAAACCCAAGGAACTTGCCACTAGACACTCCCAAGAAGGATTTTGTCGGGTTCATTTTCAGCTGATGAGCCCGCATTATGTCGAACATCGTTCTCAGATCGCGAAGATGTTCATCTTTGCTGCGGCTTTTGACAGCAATGTCGTCAACATAGCACTCTACTGTCTTTCGGAGGTGATCGCGGAAGATCATGCTCATCGCTCGCGGGTAGGTTGCTCCGGCGTTCTTCAGTCCGAAGGGCATTACAGTGTAGCAGTATACCCCCAATGGCGTTCGGAAAGAAGTATGCTTCTCGTCATCAGGATACATCTTGATCTGGTTGTACCCTGAGAAGCCGTCCATGAAAGACATCCTTTCGAACCCGCATGTGTTGTCGATCATGACATCAGTGATCGGCAGTGGGAATTCATCTTTGGGACAGGCCGTATTGAGATCACGGTAATCGATGCAGATTCATATTTTCCCGTTCTTTTTGAGGACGGGGACGATGTTAGCCACCCAATCTGGATGTTGTTCCTCTCGGATGAAGCCACAAGCAATGAGTTTATGAACTTCGGCTTCAATAGCCTCCATGATGTTTGGGCGGAACCGACGTTGTTGCTGCTTGACTGGCTTAACATCGGGCTTGATGTTTAGACGGTGCATAGCGACCTGTGGATCAAGTCCGGGCATGTCTTCATAGCTCCAGGCGAAGACATCTATATACTCTTTTATGAGTATTATCAATTCTTCCTTTTCGATAAGTGATAAGCTTTCACTTATGAAAATAGGCTTGGGGTGATCTTGACTACCCAAGTTGACCTGGATCACCTTGTCTTCGGTAGGTGGCTCGCGCAGCTCGAACCGCTTTTCCCATTGGAGACTTAATTGCTGGGCCCAAAGTTCCTCATCAGCAGCTTCCGCAGGTTCCAATTGACTGCCTGAAGTCATATTCACAGTGAGGCCGTTGAACATTCCTCCTATGCTGATGTCAGAGTCCCACTCGGCAGATGAGTCCGACTGTGATGGAATTGGTTCGTCGTCTTTGACTTGAACCGTTACTGATGATGTGGGTGTAACATAACCCAACCCCCTGCGTGTACTATCGTAGTAACTTGCAGGTTTCCCTTTCGGGACAGCATTACGCATCAGACCGCGTCTTCCTTTTCCGAAGTTCAGGCCGCCTGCCTGCTTTAAGTCATATCCCATCTTCTCCATAATATGGCGTGCCGGTTGCGCATAATGGAAGAACTGTGGGGCTTCTGAGTCCGAGCTTGACTCTGTAGCTGCAGGTCCCCGTGGCTGGGTTCTACCGAAGATTATCGGCAACTGACCTTGTTTGGATGGAGGGATTACCAGTGTGGCCCTTCTATAACCTCCACAGATGTAGTAGCCGAACTTGGCTCATGTACGGGCATGTGCAGAGAGCCTTCTATGATGGATTTAATTGACCCAATACTCGCAGGATAACCAAAAGAGATACTATCATTAATTACCCATTCACCCTCTTCATCAGAAGGGATATTACATTGGGGGTCATTGAGGAAACATGCTGTAATTGGTTCGCCAATCAAAATGGCTGGCATGCCTGTTTCGGATTCTGAATCCGCCTCATTGCCACTTTCATCATCGTCTGGCAATGGCTCTGCAGGCGTTCCGTCGGCCTCTTGATACAGGAGGGCGTCGGTGAAGTAGTTTTCCACCCCCTTGAAGGGTTGCTTTTCAGCGAAGACAGTTCGTACTGTCGCATCATCTTCAACATATTTGAAGCATTGGTGGAGAGTGGAAGGAACGATCCAGTTGGCATGGATCCAGGGTCTTCCTAGCAGCAAGTTATATGATGTGTCAGCATCAATGACATAGCACGTCACTTCTGACTTCAAGCTTCCGATTCTGCAGCGGAGCCGAATCTTTCCAAGCGGATGGCTGCTCCCAGCGTTGAAACCATATATTGTAGTGGTGGTTGCGGACAACCTGTACAATGGTATGCCGAGGAAATAGAGGAGCCTTTTGGGGATGATGCTGAGTGCAGACCCCGGATCAACTTGTACTCTTTCAATGCATGTTGAACCGATATATCCGGTATAGTACAGAGGTCGATCGTGCTTGTTGTCCTTGAGAAGCATATCTTCCGCCGTAAAGGTGATAGCAGGCACCTTTGATTGTGCGTGATGGCACTCTGAGCAGGAAGGCCGCATCTCATCATCAGGAACCTCAGGCATGCATGTCAGAAAGGACTTTGAGTTGGCCAGCGCATCTCTGAGTGCCTCTCTTGTCTCCTTGGAGAGACGAAGAAGCTCGTGTATTGTGATACGAGCCGGGATATTGGCTAGGTGGGCCAATATATCAAAGCGAAAGGGCGTGGCTAACCCTTGGCCTGGCGGTTTCTTCAACACATGGTCGAACCGCACTTCCTTAGGCTTCTCCTTCCCTTTGGTCAGGACTGGAGCGGGTGTCGGCATTGGTACTGACGTCGTTTGCTGTTGTATCTCGTCAGTAGACTTGTCATACTGCCTTAAGTATGGTTTTCCAGACCGGGTGCCCGTCTGTTGAGGCGCATCTGCCTGCGCTGTACAGGCATGCTTCTCTTCTTCTGAATCGCTGAGGGAAGCCGAAGTAAGATTACCATCATCTGGCAAGACAGAGATGACATTGCAGGACTTGCCCTTTTTGCTGGAGTCCTTCGACGTCCGCTGTACGTCTTGGACGAGGTCAGGGTGTATCCACATAACTTCCCCTGTCTCCAATGTCAAAGGGACGAGGCCCTTGTTGTATTGAGTCATGGCTGGAGGATGCTTGACTTCCAACCGCGGTGCCGGGGCTGGATAGGTCCCGTCAGGAATTGTGACCTTCTGGGCAGTGCCGAACTCAAGAGTCACCATATTGGCATTGACTTTCTTCTGTTCCGTCTTCAGTGTGAGGACTCCGGCGTCGACCAAGGCTTGAATTTTATCTTTGAGAACATAGCACTTGTCAGTAGGATGGTGGATCATCCTGTGGTAGAGGCAGTATTTAGGGTCATTTGTGCGCCCTATCTCATTGGGACGCCGAGCATCCGGTAGCTTCATTTTGTTCCCTTTGTGGAGCAGATGGAATATCGTGACCACCTGATCATCTATGAAGGAGTACTGTTTTGGAGAAACTTGGGCTCTTGGCTGTTGACGCCGCTCTTCTTGGCCTTTGACTGCATGTCCCCGGTCAGCTCGACGGACATAATTTCCTTCCCTTTAGCTTGGGAAGACTGAGGCGGGTCGCCGCGTCCTTTGTTGTTCGACCCCATTTGCCTCTAGGGGCGGATGGCTCAAACTTTTTAGCCGACTTCTCAGCTATCTCAGCTTGTTCGACCAATTCCTTCCAAGTGTGGGCTTTGACAGCCCCCATGCAGACTTCTACTTGATCCAAGAAGTTGTGCCTGCATGTCTGTAAGAGCATGGGTAATGGCATCCCTGCTGGGCACATCAAAGATAGATTTCTGAACCGCTCAATGTATTCACGGACAGATTCGCCTTTCCTCTGCACAGTGGAAAGGAGCTTGTCCATGGTCACTTCGGTGTCATCCTCATAGAAGCGAGAGAGGAACCGAGTTTTCAGGTCAATCCAGGAATTGATAGAGCCTGGAGGGAGGCTTCGGAACCAGTCGAATGCCACCCCTTTAAGTGCCAATAAACAGCCTAGCCATGATGGCGTCGTTGCTTAGACATTACCAGTCTGAGACCGAAATAGTAGATGTGCTGATTGGGCGAGCTCTTACCATCATACGTATGCAACGTTGGTGGTTTGAACTTTGGCGGATATGGCACCGAATCCCACTCCAGTGGGTAAGGACGAACTGCCCCTACTTTCTTTAATTCATCCCTCTGAGCCAGGGATGAAATTTGAGCTTGAAGGCCTTTAAGGACTTCGGCATCCAGGGAAGAGCCTCCCTTAGATCTCTCCGTCTTGGGCGGATCGTTGCTGAGGTGTCCCTCCTCATCATGATTGCTCCCGTATCATCATTCCGGTTGCTGAGGAGCTGAGCGAGCATCTGTTGAATATTGTCCAGGGCCTCTTGCTGAGTTCTAGAGGTCTGCTCCTGAGCTTCCAAACGCCGACGAAGGTCGTCATTGGCGTTATCGGCCATATTAACCGATGCTTTGTCCGTTCGCACAGAACTGACTGTTGCTGAAGAGGCATACCCGCTATCTTCATCTTCTCCATTGGATGATTGGGGTGACCGCCTGAGTTGTGGCACGGTTGGGACCGTCGAGGAGGAAGGCTGCTCATAATTATAGGGTATCGCCACCCTGGATCTGGTGTTTCGGAAAACACCTTCTTCTTCGCACCAAGACTTCACCCAAGCCCGGGCTATAATCTGGATCTGGGGAGCCGAAAGGGGTATCATCAGATGTATGACCTTCCCTGTGTCGCTCTCGTCCTCTTCCGGTCATGTTGACGGACGCGAAGGCTGGGCCTCGCGAAGCGCTCCTTTCATGATGCTTCTTTATGGCATGTGCGGACAACCGGTCAAACACCGATTGATGGTGCGGAGATGCAGCCTTGATTGGATATTGCCGACAGCGGGCTGAGTGGATTGTCACAAGTCGGCATCCTCTTTGACAACAAGGGGAAGTGGTTTGGAGAGACTCCAATTCCCGCTTGTTTGCCAAGAATTGTCGCAGGTTAGGCTCAACAGAGCCTGAACAACGCCGTGGGAGGCCTTTCTGGAGCGTACAAGGGATGATGCTCCATTCTTCTTATCCCTACAGAAGGGATTAGTACTGAATAGTACTTTGGTGCTAGCTTCGCCGACAGGTGCGAGCTTAGTGCTTGATGAATTGGGGAGCGGAGCACGCGGTGGTGCTTTGCCCGCTCTTCTGCTGCGAAGGGGATCAACCTCAGATAACACTGCGGTCTTAGCCTTGCGGCCGCGAACCCAGTGAATTCGTTGTGGTACAATAGCTTCGCTTGTGAAAGCGAGGCTGACAGGAGGCTTTGCTGCCCTTGATTCAGGTGACGGTATGATTGCCGTCGTGATTTCATGGCTGGCAGCATCGTCAGGGCAGACGGGCATCTTAACCTTTTCTTCGCGGGAGAGGCGCAGTCTCGGCATGACTACACCGGGAGCTTTGGTTGAAGACTCCTGTTTAGGCTTCCATATCAGCCTTGACAGGGGGTGCTTAGGTTCGCAGGGAACCTGAATAGCCACAGGCGGGGCTGTGGGGTGCTGGCAAGATTCTACCTCTGGTTTCTGATTTGAAACCTTGGCCATGAAGACCTTCCTGTGCTTCCATGCTCGAAGCATCAGGCCACCCCCAGAGAGGACTTCTTCAAATCTTCCTTGATCGACCTGGATAACCAGGTTCTCAAAAGTGCAGGATCTGGGCTGAGGGCATGTTTCCTTGTTGCGCCAGAGAACTGCGGCAGGTTTGTAGAGAACCTTTTCCGTCTCCGCAGAGACTTTGCTTGAAGATTTAGCCAGAGAAGATCTGGCTGCACCGGCTTTTCTGAATTCAGAGATAGACCCGAAGGTCTGTTCGTCGCATTGCGACACTTGATTCTCAGCAAAGGAGAATACATTCCCCAGCGGAGTCGCCATCTTGTTTTCCATTATGTTTGCAAAGGGGAAAACTTACAATAAAAAGTTGAGGAGCTAAATTACAAGTATTCTTAAAAAGATTACAAGTAGATCTCCTCAGAGATTCTGGAGAAGTGTGCCGATAGGAGTCTGGTCAGCGCGCGACCACTTTGTCCCTTTGACGATGCGAGCGATGAGATTCCCTTCTCGCCTGGTTCGGGGAATCAGAGAATAGAAGGTTGGTAGAACCCTCTTGCTGCTTCTCAAAATTGCCTTCAATTAGGAATTCCTTCTCGCCTGGTTCCGGAGATTCCATGAGAAGAAGGACGATGATAGGGTACCAACACCCTGGATAGAGAAAGCAATTCTCTAAAAGGTCTCTGAATTCGGGGCGCACGGTGCTTATGAAGAAGCCCGATCTTTGAGAAGACGCCAATCTCGCTGATGATCAATCGATGATCCTCCTTGATCTCCTCCGATCCTCCTCCCTTGTGCCCCTGACGGGCTATTTATAGGGAGAGCAAGGGTATAATCGTCCCCTTGAAGATATGGAAACAGATTGAACCTAATCTGTTTGAATCTGGAAAGTAGCCTTGCTGCGAGGCTAGGATAGCTTCTGCGGAGCTAGAATTGGCAGGTCGGTTGATCTGTTTTGATCCTTTCCATATTGTTGGGAGATTCTCCTTGATCCTCTTACTCGTTTCAAGAGAGTCCAGAGATAGCGGCAATCACCTGCCATATTTGAATCCTAATTGGATTTGATCAGATTGGATCCGATCTCATCAGGAGATTTGATTGGTCAAAGGTTGACCATAGTAGACCAATAACGGAGCTGCCCGCTTTGAAGCTCATAGCGGAGCTAAGGCAATTCTGGCGAAGTCCGAAAAGAGGCTTTTCGGCGAAGCTGTCAATTAGCTTCCTGGCGATGCTCTGGATGATGCTAGCCTCTCAAACGAGGCTATCTCCTTGGGCTAATGTAATGCTAAATACTAGCATTTTAGACCTGCTGAGGTCTGTTTAGAAACAATCCGGGTTCACTGTTCTGCTTGCTGGATCAGTGGGGTCCGAGCTGCTTCCTTGTCCCTTGGAGGTGGGTGGAAAATGGTCTTCAGCTTGTCTGTCCCTTGTCTTTTGTAAATGTCAACAAGTTTAGACATCGTTCGGACCAATGAGAATCTTGTCTTTTTTAAGTGTCAACA
>JAVJIF010029422.1:0-49616 GCA_038442645.1 Agave tequilana | reverse complement strand
GTTAAATACCAATAAAAGGTAGATATTTATATTTAGATTGAGGAAATTTCTTACAATTAAGTAGCATGTTCTGTGGTAAAGTATTGAAGCATTAGATCCTTTTTAAGTTATTGCTTTCTCAAAATTAGTGGTTTTTCCATGAGATTTAGTGCTTCCAAACCACCTACTTATGTTTCAAGAATATTGCTTTTTTTTCTGCACTTCCATTTCTTTTCTCAACCTGTTTATTCTAAGCTTTTCTTTAATTGCTAGATAACCTTTCTTGTTGCTAAATAATTTTCAAGCAATCTTCATTAACGTTTCATGAAAAATCTTAATTATTGTTGCAAAATTATTGTTCAGATTATTACAAGATCTTGTCTGGTTTAAAAACTCTTGCAAAATTATTATTTAAATCTTACAAAATCTTATTAAATTAGTTTAAATCTTATCTTACTAAAATTACAAAATCCCATTTTGTTACATTACTGTAAGATTATTACAAGCTCTTATTTTCAATCTTGCAAGAATATATATATTTTCAAAACTCCTGCAAAGTTTTCCAATTTCGTACAAGCTTCAATTATTACAAAATTACATCTCCTAGATTCATTCAAGAAAATATCTTTTGAACTTTGTAAGAATTATCCAATTAGTTATCCTTATTCAAATTTTGGAAAATTATATATTCAAATTCTTACAACCACCATATAATTAGTTAACTAATTGCTAGTCTTAAAATATCTAATTCTTGCAAAATTATTCTAGCGATTAATTGTTTGAAATTGAATCGCTTAAATTCTTGCAAAATGAATTGTCTAATTATTACAAAACTGAATAGTTGATATTCCGAACTTTTTTACCTATGCATCAAATGATTACAAAACATATATTATAATCGACATAGAATAAAGATATCATTTGATGCATAAGTAAAAAGATTCGTAATCGCGTGATTTTTTATTTGCAGTCTAATTAAAGTATACAGATCAAGATGAACGGTTCGGATCATCTATGAGATTCGACGACCAATATAAAAGTTCTCATAAAAATCTGTGAGTACCGTTCTTAAAGGATACATACATATATAGATATATACATGTATGTGTGTGTGTATAGAGTTATGTCATTTTGGAAGGATTCGAGCCCGCATTCTTCCCATCAAATACTAACATCTGATATTCAAATACAAGATCTACTCTGTTGAAGTTGATCTATATTTTTTCAAGTATCTATAAATCAAAAATCAAGTATTTTGAATACTTTTTGCTCATCCATCAAGCGGCACAAAATGAATGGCCGAAAGTAGTGAGTTAGTTAAATATATGTCTTTAGACATACAATTCTCGATCCGGCCATTTGATCATGACCTAAACATTTAAAAACATCTACAAACCAATTTTATTAGGTTTCAAATGTTTACACCGTTTAAACTAACCAACTCATTATTTAGACCGTCTGTTTTTCCCCTACTTGATGCATGGGCAAAAAAGTATTTAAAATACTTGATATTTGGTTTATAGAGTTGTGTCATTCTGAAAGGATTCAAGACCGAATCATTCTCAGTGAAATACGACCTCTGACATTCGAATACAAGATCCACTCCGTTAAAGTGATCGATATTATTTCAAGTATCTATAAACCAAAAATCACGTGTTTTAAATACTTTTGTCCATCCATCAAACGGCGCAAAATGGACGGCTGAAAGTAGTGAGTTGGTTAGATCTATGTCTTTAGACATGCAAATTTCGATCCGACTATTTGATCATGATCTAAACATTTAAAAACCCTTACAAATCAAATTTTTTAGGTTTAAAATATTTTACGCCGTTTAAACTAACCAACTAACTATTTAGGTCGTCCGTTTTTTTCCTACTTAATGCATGAGAAAAAAGTATTTAAAATACTTGATTTTTTACTTTATACCTACTTCAAATAATGTATATCAACTTCAACGGAGTGAATCTTATATTAGAATGTTGTAGATTTGTATTTGAGTAGGAAGAATTCGGTCTCGAATCCTTCCGGAATGACACAACTCACTCTCATATATACACACACATATACAGAGAGAGACTTGTGTCCTTCCAAAAGAATTTGAGCTCGGATCCTTTCCGCTCAAATTCAACCTTCCCACATTCGAATACAAGATCCACTCCGTTAATGTTGATCTATATTATTTCAAGTATTTATAAATCAAAAATCAAGTGTTCTTAATACTGTTTGCATCATCAAAGCGACGCAAAATGGACGGCCGAAAGTAGTGAGTTAGTTAGATATATGTCTTTAGACATACAAATTCTCGATCCAGCCATTCATTATGATCTAATCATTTTAAAAACCCCTACAAACTAATTTTTGTTAGGTCTCAAATGTTCTACACCGTTAAACTAACCAACGCACTAATTAGGCCGTCTGTTTTTCTCCTACTTGATGGATGGGCAAAAAGTATTCAAAACATTTGATTTTTGGTTTATAAATACTTGAAATAATATAGATCAACTTCGACGGAGTGGATCTTTTATTCGAATGTCGGAGGGTTGAATTTAAGTGGAAGGATTAGGACTCAAATCCTTTTTGGAAGGACAACAATTTATTTATATATATATAATATATATATATATATATATATATTATATATATATATATATATATATATATATATATAGAAAAATTTTCAAATGAGAAACTTTCTCATAATAAGCTTCGTGAGAAAACCATATAAGAGAGATTTTATGGATGATCCGAACCGTTCATCATGATCTACATACTCTAATTAGACTACCAATAAAAAATCACGCGATTCTAACTTTTTTACCGATACATCAAGTGACATCTTTATTCTACGGTGAATATAAACATATATTTTGTAACCACTTGTTGTATGGGTAAAAAAGCTCGGACTCGCGTGATTTTTAATTGATAGTCTAATAAAGTATATAGATCAAGATGAACAGTTCGGATCATCCACATAAAAGCTCCTATATAGTTTTCTCACGGTCTTCGTGTGAGAAAGTTTCTCACACGAAGACTACTATATATATATATATATGAGAAAATGTATATCAGCCTGCGGCTGAGAGAACTCTCTCAGCCTGCGGTGACGTGGCTCAATTTTGTCACCCCACTAACTTGCGGCCCGCTTTTAGGAAGAAGTTAAATTACCAAATACCCCCTTTCGATAACTTTCCTTATTGTTTATTATTATTTTTCCCCCTTTTTTTGCCGCTCTTTATAGGATTTAGGTTATTGTATATAAATTACTTTTCGCCCTATTTCCTTACCTCTTTTATGAAAGATCTAGTTTCTACTTTTCAGCCTGCTGCGATAAAATTTTTTCTCAAAATATAAAATCTTTCAGATCAATTTTATCAGCCTGCGATAAAATTCTACTTTATAGTTTAATTTAAACTGCGACCTTAGTCAGAGACTTTTGGTCGCAGTGTACATGGTTAATTGCGACCAAGGTCGCAGTTTTGTTATTGATAAAGATGGCCAGCAACTGCAATCTAGGGTTGCATTACGTGGACTGCGACTTAGGTCGCAGTACGGTAAGTAAGTGTTTCTTTTTATATTAACATGCATAGCGACCAAGTCGCAGTGTTGTTTTATTAAGTGTTGTTTTGGATTAAGTCATTTTTTGAATCTAAATGAAAAATGAAAAGTTTGCTGAGGGGACGCGACTTGGAGTCACTCCGACAGACGCGACCTGTCATAAAGATTTTATGAGATCTTTAAACGTCAAGTTTACGTTGTCTACGCGTCGGCTCTTCATTGGGTTTAGGCGTTAATGTATTTTAATGCCAAACTGGCGCTGGCGGTTGGAGACCATTAAAGCCGACGGTTCTGATTAATGAACCATTAATTATGGTTATTATGGGCTGCCTATAAATAGGGCTCACCCTGTCCCTTTTTTAACAGCCCATACTTAGACTGTTTTCTTTCGAGAGCAATTGCTCTGAGAATTCCCGCCTTCTTGAGAGTCTCTAATAGGGGCTGCCTCCATGGATGAAGATGACCCTATGGACGAAGATGACCAGAGCTTGATTGTCCTTTTTCAGGTTCGCTGGGCCCTGGGTGAATATTTTCGCCGGCGAACTTGATCGATGTTCGTCCGCAAGGGAAGAAGTCATAGACCTCATCGTCCGCAAGGGAAGAAGTCATGGTCCTCGTCGTCCACAGTTTTTTAATAAAATGCAACCTCAATAACACCACTGCTCTTAGTCAACAAGGGCTTTTGATGTTAGTCTTCTTTGTACTACTATATTGTAACACTCAATCTTATTGTATAAGAGAGCGTTTTGTATCATTTTCACATGCCTGGGAGGCAAATGCCTGGACATAAATAAAAAGAACCTCAATACACCACTGCTTTTAGTCAACAAGGGCTCTTTGATGTTTAATTTTCTTTGTACTGCTATATGTAACACTCAATCTATTGTATAAGAGAGCGTTTTGTATCATTTTCACATGCCTGGAGGCAAATGCCTGGACATAAATAAAAAGACCTCAATAACACACTGCTCTTAGTCAACAAGGGCTCTTTTGATGTTTAATCTTCTTTGTACTGCTATATTGTAACACTCAATCTTATTGTATAAGAGAGCGTTTTGTATCATTTTCACATGCCTGGAGGCAAATGCCTGGACATAAATAAAAAGCATATTTGTTTTTTAATAAACTACGACCTTGGTCGCAGTCATGCATTGCAAAAAAAACAACTTGGATCAGAGACGACACTGCGACCAAGGTCGCATAAGACTACAGTGCAAACAGAAACAACTGCGACCAGGGTCGACACTGCGACTGAAGACTGCGACTAAGCAACTGCTGCGGGACGTGTCACCTCGTCGCAGTGTTGTGTTGTTGATTAAGACTAAAGACCAGCAACTGCGACCAAGTTCACAGTGTATTTATTAAGTCTGCGTCCAGCAACTGCGACCAAAGTCGCAACCTTTCATTTAAAAATTTATACGGGTGAAGTAATATAATTATTAACTGCTTCCATGGTTGCAGTATATTCGTTTAGCGTAAAATATTAAAATGAAGGTTTGTAACAATTGTACAGCATTTCAACCAAGACATAGTAGTAAAAAATGTAATTCACACAATTAACTTTAGAAAACATATTTATATATATTAAAAAAAACAAAATACAATTTTTTAAACTTTTAATCCTCGTCATCACCATCGTAATCAGATTCGTCGTCAAGAGTCATGCTTTCGTCTTCCGTATCGCTTTCCGTCTCTTCCTCCTCTTCAGCGACAGTCTCCTCTTCGCTTTCTTCCTCTTTATGTTTGTGTTTTGGTTCATCAATGAACTCCCAGAATGGGTCGTCTGTATCAAGCTCAGATTCTGACCCGTAGCGAGACATCGGTTCAGAACTAAACATCCAATCATCATTAGATGATTGGCTTCTTCCGGTGAAGACGGTGGTGAAGACATTTTTTGAATCTATTTTCCGAACAGTGAGAGTAACTAGTTTGAGCAAAAATAACTTAGTATGTTTTAATCCTTTGCTCATGACCTTTATATATTTTTAATCCCGGAATTCCAAAAGGTTTAAGCTCTCGGACCACGTGAATATCTCTCAAATATATTTTCTACCTTTTTCAAAAATTGTATACTTCCTAGGTGACTGTTCAGTTATCCAAAACAGTTTAAAAGTTAATACACTATAATTTTAAATTACTTTAAACTCCAAAACAGTTCATTATTGCGACCATAGTCGCATTGGGAACTGATAAATGATTAAGTAACTGCGACCATAAATTGTCAACTGTTAGTCATCAAATACTGTCCTTCGTATAATTTCTGAATGTTTGCCTGATACTCCTATGAACAATTAAGATTGCGACTTTGGTCGCAGTACTGAAGGAGGTCGCATTGTTATACGATAGCATGTTTCTTTCGTATTCTTTATTCTGTATTAAGTCTGCGATCATGGAATGTTTTTTACTTTTCAATGCTAGAAGTCGCAGTCGTCATATAAAAGGGGTATTTTTGTCAATTTGTTTCACGATTGTTTAGGCGGAATTTTTTTGATTTTTTGGCGCCCACACTCTGCGACCGATGTGTGGCATATATTCAGCCACGTCCCGCAGGCTGAGAAACTCTCTCAGCCTGCAGGCTGAGGTACAGTAACCCCTATATATATATATATATATATATATATATAATATATATATATATATATATATATATATATATAATATATATTATATATATATATATAATATATGGGGTTACTGTATCTCAGCCGCCAGCTGAGAGAGTTTCTCAGCCGGCATGACGTGGCTTCATATTAGCCGCAGAGAAGTCAAAAATTTAGGCGGTAAAAGGAGACCCTCAATTACTTTTCGTTGCCCAATGACTGAAATACCCTCAGTTTCACTTTTAACCTGCTACAACTGTCTAAAAAAATTACAGATCGGAAAATTTTGAGTTTTTCAAAAAAAAAAATTACAGGTCTTGATAACTAAATTTAGAAAAATAATTTATTTTAAAAGAATGTAATCATGGTAGCACTTATGTTCAAGTTTTTTTTGAAAAGATGTTTTAATCACAATAAAAATCTATTACCGCGACTTGAAACAGTTTTTTTTGTTTTTAAAAACTGCAATCGAAGTCGCAGTTTCTAAAAGAAAAATTTGGATTTAATTTTTTAATATTATTTTCACTTTTTTAGATTTATTTTTGTTTTACATTGCGACTTTTGGTCGCAGTGTTGTAACCTTTTTTATTTTTTCGATTAGGGTCGCAGTATTTTTTCGACCTTCCTAAGCTAAATAGGATACTGCGACCGTGGTCGCAGTCTTATAAAATAAGAGTCGCAGTCAATGGAAGCAGTGACAATAATCTCGTAAGTTAATTAATAAGATGATTAGAAGATTGCGACTTCGGTCGCAGTCTTATGTAACAGCAGTCTCTTTGAGAACGTTTTGTTTGATAACAATGCGACCTTGGTCATAGTATTTTTTATTAAGTAATCTAAATAGGATACTGCGACCATGTTCGCATTCTTATGAAACAAGAGTCTTATGAAATAAGAGTCGCAGTCAATAGAAGCAGTGACAATAATCTCGTAAGTTAATTAATTAAGATAATTAGAAGATTGTGACTTCGGTCACAATCTTATATAACAGCAGTCGCTTTGAGAATTTTTTGTTTTATAACAATGCGACCTTGGTCATAGTATTTTTTTATTAAGTAAACACCAAAGGATACTGCGACCATAGTCGTATTCTTATGAAACAAGAGGCATAGTCAATTGAAGCAGGGAACAATGTCTCGAAAGTTAAGTAATTAAGATAATTAGAAGACTGCGACATTGGTCACAGTCTTATGTAATAGCAGTCTTTTTGAACTTATTTTTCATTTTTGCGACAAGATCGCAGTCTTTTTATTAATAAATTTAATTGGACTGCGACTTTGGTCGGTGTCTTGTAAAAAAATAGTTTGAAGATGAAATTTCATACTGCGACTATGGTCACAGAATTCAATTTTATCTGACAATTTATTATTATGAATGCGACCAAAGTCGCAGTCCTGATGAAAAGACATCTTTTAAAATAATTTTTCTTTCGACTTCAGTCGCATCTCTGCAAGATTGGTTATATATTTATGTGTATTTTACTTGTCTTTCAAATTTTAAATCGAAGGTCAATATTTCCGATGATGAAAAATTTCAGATAGAGCTTACTTTGGAAGAAGAAGAAGTGAAAAATCACGATGAAAATATTGAAGTTGACATCCTGAGGGAACATGAACTTGTCAAAATAGTTGCTGGAGATCTAAGTCTGGGACTAAAAATTAATATCTGATCTCACTCTCGCTTTTTTAAAACGATATTCTTTATAAGTCAAAAATGTTGGCCCAAGGGCCCATCACTCTAGTTTTGATGATGATCAGCATGTAGTTATGTTTACTAATGATCTTGTGTTTAATTAGTGACAGATTTGTTATCAAGATCTTAGTAGGTGTGGAGCTTCAACAAAGGATTTTAAGACAAGTTTTGGAGGTAGCACCGGTTGATTCGCGAGCCTATACATCAAGACCACATCAAGTACTCAAGAGGAGTCGAGCTCGTTGGATCGTGTGGACCAAGTCAAGATGATGAGAAGACTTCAAGGGAAGACTTCAAGATCAAGACTTGTGTCTAGGTATAAGTTTTTGTTTTAGTTAAAATGTAAAGGATAGAGTAGTTGGTGGATTGCTCAAGTATATTATACACACACACTCTTGATAGATATGTTTTCAAAAAAGATTTTTAGTTTAGAAAAGATTTTTCCTTTGTGACAAAATACTATTTGGTTTTTGGTATTCATGTTTACATCTTTCAACCAAAACCAAGTTTATGCTTATTGACAAAAACTTAGATATTTCATCTTATTTGTGTAGTGGATCATATCCATACACCTATGCTTTAATGAGTTTAAAATATCTAGTTTTTATTTAAAGGAGTTTTGGAAAAAAAGATTTTGGAAAATACAAGTTTTCTATTGAGCCAATATTCCATATTACAAAAATAGTCCAAATCTTTTATAACATGCCTTGATTTTGTGCAAGCATGTTTGTTTATCAAAGTTTATTGGTAAAACTATTTTTGTAGATTTTTAAGTATTTATGGGATTTATTTGAGCCAAAAAGACAAACTTTTTAATCCCAGAATTCTGTTTTCAGGCTTCAGATAGTCGACTTACTACCTTCTAGTCGACTAACTCTGAAGTCGGTCGACCGCTCGGTCGACCGACGTACACAGACGTGCACGCCTTGGCCTGGCAGATGGCGGTCAACGGTACAGTCGACCGGAACTGAGAGCAGTGCTCTCTATTCTTTTGGGTCGACCGGGCGGGTCGACCGGAGGCTCCAACGGTCTGATTTTTTGACCGTTGGCGGTCGACCGGGCGGTCGACGACAGGTCTGACAGACCCAACGGCTAGTTTTTTGACAGCCTATAAATTGGGGGTTTGGTCATGTTTTAATAAGATTTTAGAGAGCTTTGAGAACTTGAGCCAGTTTTTTCCCATTCTTTTAAAAGGGTTTTCTCCACATATTTGAGTGCAAATATTTCCATCTAAAGGGAAGATTTTATTCAAGAGTGTTTAAAGTGAATTTCTGAGGTTTCCTCCACATTCTCATCCTAGTTTTCTCACACAAAACACTTGAGCTATCCATTTACTATTCATCTTATAGGAGTGTTGTAGTGAGAGCTTTTATGGTGATCAAAGTGTTTAGATCACAAGAGATCATCTTGTACTTTGAGGAGGCGGACGGTAACAGCCCCAGTTTCTAATCAACAAGATTAGGCCTACAACAACATTTATCTCCGTTAACCATAAGTTGAGAAAAATTTTGGCAGCATCATCCTTAATATTCCTTTCTTTCTCACTTACAATAATCAAGATTTCGGCTCGAAGGCCTACTTATATCACCAATAATTTCGGCACCCACGGCCTACTTATCAATCACATACACCAACTCTTTACCACAAATATGTATCATGACTTGTTTCTTTCCATTGCAAACATAGTCTTTATATCAACATTTCAAGAGTTACATCCAACAATTTGCGTTTCCATATTTTGCCATTAGTCCAAAATTTCCAGGCATACATACCTAAGGGATACACAACCCAGAACATAGTATCACATACAAGACAAAGGTCTTAACTGCTACAAGGATAAAATATACATCAAGTACAACTTAACATATTCTTCAATAAAGGCTCCCATAGGGTCTATCCTACACATATAAGATCATATAGCAAAACCAAAATGATACAACAATACGTCCTGCCATCCATGACTTAGCCTTTCATTAGAGGGGTCCCTTACCTTTATCCAAACCTGAAAAGATGTAAAGAAATTCTAATGAGCTCGACAGCTCAATGAGTAAACCATATCATAGGGGATTAGTACAATGATTTCATAAGGTACACAATTAAGAAGAAGTAATATAGGGTGGTTCTTATAAACGACAGTTTGTTCAAGTTGCATTATTCATTACAAGCTCCATACAAATATGGTCTACATGCCTACTTTACCATAGGTTGCATCTAGCAATATCAAGATACAGAGATATAAAGTATGCGCATGTGTAATGTTTTCATGGGTGAGTCCACTCACATCAACTAGGTTTGTTGTATACATAAGGTGATAACTTAATTTAACACAAGCATTAACAAACATAAATGCAACTTAACAGTCAAATATGAATATCATTCAATCTGAAATGAATTTCCCCGTCTTCCACCTCCTACCGGCTCCCGCACGGCCCCTTCCTCCTTATATATATAATATATGTAGATACATAAAGTTTCCCCGTCTTCCCCCTCCTACCGGCTCCCGCACGGCCCCTTCCTCCTTATGTATATATATATAGATATCAATTCCCCGTCTTCCCCCCTCCTACCGGCTCCCGCACGGCCCCTTCCTCCTTAACACAAAAATACATCATGCAGTGCTAATATACAATATGCACAACAAGCACTTGAAACCAATTTACGTATCATGTCCGAAATAATATGCAACAATGAAAGAAAGATTATATGTATCTGGGATTCACCCCACACCATAAGAACATCATGATCACGTCACATTCATTCCATATGAACATATGCATTATTCCATAATTTACCAATACTTAACAAAATATTTCATTGTAGAAAGGGGTATTTTCCCCGAGCACCTTATTGAACAAGGGACATGTGAATCAAGTTGATTGGTCGCCTATTGTGGAGTGCTACTCGTACAAGTTCTCGACCTTACATAATGCACCATCATAATATTGAATAGGAAAAACAGCGAATTAAGGTATCAAATTGGTTCACTTAGGCTCATTATTACGTTAGAACATATCTCTTTACACATGCATTTCACATCTAGTTAATATAGCATCACCATTACTATGCAACACCCATTGAATCTCTTTTAACATAAGCATACTTATCAAAACAGCGAATCATATAGGTTAAGTACCCTTATTTGAGTTTACATAGTGAGCTAGACATGTATATTACACATTCAAATTGTCACAACATGATGTATGGGCATAAAGACTAGGTAAAACTCCTTATATTTTCATCTAGTATGAATATGTCACAAAAACAATAGCCACTACCCAAGAACAGAAATTTCTACCCTTGAGAGTCATCTACAAAATTTCAAATTATTATTTTTCAACTTTGGATCAAGGATTTTAACCCTAAGAGTTAGGTTTACTCACAAAGTTACCAAACTCTGGAACAGAGGATTGGGCGACAAGGGAAAGCTGATTTAGGCTGCCAGAACTTCTCTACGACTTGTCAGGAAGCTCCTCCTCCAAAATCAGCCCTCTCCTCCCTGGAATTGTCGCGGAATCCCAAATATTGCCGCGGCTCCGCGGCAAAGTGGCAGAGTCCCGCGTGCAGTCGCGGCTCTGCCTGCTGTGAGCCTGAGCTCCTGACTTCCCTCCCGTGGATTTTTGCTTCAGAGCTAATAGGCGTAGAGATTTGGGCTAGAAGAGGTTGCTCTAGCTTCAACTCTTAGATTTTCTAAGGATGAGGTGAAATGGGCGAATTTTTGGCTTCAATTTCTTCTCACTAACAAGGAAAATTTTCAGAATTTGGGAGAATTCTCTCCAGAATTTTTGAGTGAAGAAGGTGAAGAGGCAAGCTTGGTCAACCCCTTGGAATTGCAAGACTTAGGTGGTGCATTCTCATGATGCCACAAGGCCAAGGGCTCTCTCTCAAGGTGCCACATGGAAGCCCAACTTCCAAAGGTCATTAGCCCACTTAATCCCTCCCTTTAATACACACTTACCTCTAAAAAGGTTATTAGGATAAGCATGATGATTACATAACATTAGCCCCTTTAATTTTCCCCCTAATACATACTTACACTAAAAAGTTATTAGGATAAGCTTGGTGATTAAGGGGGGTATGATGGATTAGGTTAACATTTTCTTTTACCATTACCTAAGTCATAATTTGCCCAAAATACATGCACATGAGTACATGTTAAACATTTTTGGTCACCCCAAAAATCAAATAATTAAACAAAAACATTTAAAAGGGAAAGTGGGTCTATAAGTTAAGTTTAATTTGTTGACATAAAATTATGGGGTGACTACTTCTTTAACCAAACTTCTTAATATTTAAATTGAGGGGAAATTATGTACCATAAAAATTTGGTTGTTACATTCTCCCCTCCTAAAAGAGAGCTTCGTCCCCGAAGCCTGACGTACCTTGAAAAGTTGCGGGTAGTTCTGCATCATCTCTTCCTCTGATTCCCAGGTAGCTTCCTCAATTTCTTTACTTCTCCATAAAACCTTCACTAAAGGGATTGCTTTGTTTCGCAGTTGTTTCTCCTTCCTGTCAAGGATTTGAACCGGCTCTACCGTACATGACAAGTCGTCTTGGAGCTGCAGTGGTGAGTATCTAAGAACATGGCTCGGATCTGGTACATACTTCCTCAATTGGGACACATGAAATACGTCATGTATTTTCTCAATCTCTGGTGGTAAAGCTAACCGATATGCCAGAGGTCCAATCCTTTCCAGTATTTCAAAGGGTCCAAAATATCGGGGGTCTAACTTATTCCGTTTGCCACCCCGTACCATCCCTTTTATTGGTGATACCTTCAAGAAAACTTTGTCGCCTTCTGCAAACTCCAAAGGTCTTCGGCGCCGATCCGCATATGCCTTCTATCTACTCTGGGCCGCCTTCATTCTCTTCCTTATCATCCGGATCTTCTCTGTTGTATCTACCACTATATCGGCTCCGAATAATGTTCGGTCTCCAATTTCTTCCCAGCAAATCGGAGATCTACACTTCCTGCCGTACAGGGCTTCGAATGGCGGCATTCCAATAGTAGATTGATAACTATTGTTATATGCAAACTCCACTAATGATAGGTATCTTTCCCAATTTCCCCCGAAATCCAACACGCATGCTCTCAGCATGTCTTCCAATATTTGTATAGTTCTTTCTGATTGTCCGTCGGTTTGCGGATGAGCAGCCGTACTTGGGTGTAGCTTGGTGCCCAGAGCTTGGGACAGACTGATCCATAGCCTTGACTGAAACCGAGGGTCGCGATCTGACACAATCGTCTCAGGGACTCCATGAATCCTGACTATCTCTCTGAGGTAAATCTAGGCTAATCTATCCATCGAATAGTTTATTCGTATGGGCAGAAAATGAGCAGACTTGGTAAGTCAATCGACTATCACCCAGATGGCATCATAACCTTGAGGGGATCTAGGGAGTCCTGTAACAAAATCCATAGTAATATTACTCCACTTCCATTCAGGGATTTGTAGAGGCATGAGGAGTCCAGGAGGCTTCTTATGTTCAGCCTTAACTTGTTGGCATATCAAACATCTCTGTACAAAATTTGCTATGTCCTTTTTCATTCCTTCCCACCAAAAGTTTGCCTGCAAATCCTGATACATCTTGGTTGTTCCAGGATGTGCGGTGTATGGAGTGCAATGGGCTTCAGTTAGAATTCGCTCCTTGAGTTTAAAATCTGGCGGTATAACTATTCGGTTTCCCTTCCTCAGCAACTCCCTGGAAATGATAAATTCTTGGGTTTCACCTCTTTGCACTTTCTCAAAATTTTTAGCTGTCTGATCATCTTTCCTTTGAGCTTCCTTGATTTCTTCATAGAGATCGAAACCAATACTAATTTGATTTATATGGTTCCCTCCATCCCGGGGCCCTCTAATGTGAATTTCAAGTTGCATTCTTTCCATCTCCTTTATCAACTCCGATTGCTGTGTTAACAGTGCTGCCAAGGATCCCCCAGACTTCCGGCTCAGAGCATCGGCCACCATATTGGCCTTTCCAGGGTGATAATGAATGTCCAAGTCATAGTCCTTCATCAACTCCAACCATCGTCTTTGGCGCATATTCAGTTCCTTTTGGGTGAAAATATATTTCAGGCTTTTGTGATCTGTGTAAATATCACATGATACTCCATAAAGGTAGTGTCGCCAAATTTTCAAGGCAAAAATGACTGCAGCCAACTCAAGATCATGGGTAGGGTAATTTTTCTCATGGTTCCTTAGTTGTCTAGAAGCATATGCAATTACTCTCCCATTTTGCATCAATACACACCCCAGGCCTGACTTTGATGCATCACTGAAAACAACATAACCTTCGTTTCCAATGGGCATGGCTAGGATTGGAGCTGATGTCAACTTATCTTTTAGTTCTTGAAAGCTCTTCTGCTGATCATCTCCCCAATGGAATTTGAGGCCTTTCTTCGTTAACTGGGATAAGGGTGCAGCTATTTTAGAAAATCCTTCTACAAATCTCCGGTAATAACCAGCCAATCCTAGGAAGCTTCGCACCTCAGTGACATTGGTTGGTTGAGGCCATCCCTTTATCGTCTCTATCTTCGCGGGGTCCACTGATATTCCTTCTTCATTTATGATGTGACCCAAGAACCCGACTTCCTTCAGCCAGAACTCACACTTCTTAAGCTTTGCATAAAGTTGCTTCTCCCTCAATAACTGTAATACTATCCTCAAGTGTTTTTCATGATCCTCTTTGCTCTTTGAATAGATTAGTATATCATCAATGAACACAACTACGAACTGATCTAGATATGGCTGGAAAATTCTATTCATCAAATCCATAAATGCTGCTGGAGCATTGGTCAAGCCAAATGGCATTACCAAAAATTCATAATGGCCATATCTGGTCCGAAAGGCAGTCTTAGAAACATCTTCCGGTTTGATCTTTAATTGGTGATATCCAGACCTTAGGTCTATCTTAGAAAATATGCTGGCACCCTGGAGTTGATCAAATAGGTCATCAATCCTCGGTAATGGATATCGATTCTTGATTGTGACCTTATTCAGCTCTCGATAGTCTATACACAGCCTCATGCTCCCATCCTTCTTCTTAACCAATAATACCGGAGCACCCCAAGGTGATACACTCGGCCGAATGAAACCGAGGCTTAGCAACTCTTGCAATTGGTCCTTCAATTCATTCATTTCTGCGGGTGCCATCCTATAAGGTGCCCTGGATATGGGACTTGTCCCAGGTAGAAGGTTGATGGAAAATTCTACTTCTCTATCTGGGGGTAAGCCGGGTAGATCCTCCGGAAAAACATCAGGATAGTCTCTTGCAACTTCTATGTTTTCAATCTTAATCTTCATGTCTTCTTTACCAATAAGGGTTGCCAAAAAGCCTTGACACCCTTGCCTCAACAACTTAGTGGCCTTTAAGGCAGAAATAACTGGAGTGCTGATTTTATTCTTCATCCCTTCATAAACTCTTTCGGGAGTCCCTTCCAATTTAAAAATTATCTTCTTCTGATAACAATCTACATGAACCCGATATGTGGACAACCAGTCCATTCCTAGAATGATGTCAAACTCCATTTCTCCTAGCTTGATCAGGTCTGCCTGTGTATTTATCTCACCTATGATGATTTTACATCCCTTATAACACTCGCTAGTGGTCACTCTGGCGCCTACAGGGGTTGACACCACTAGTTGATAGTTCAAGGGTTCAGATTCCATGTTAATAGTTGCAGCAAAAGACGAAGAGATAAAAGAGTGTGTAGCACCGGGATCAAATAGTACTCGAGCAACATTATCGGATACATAGACGGTACCTTCCACTACGGCATTGGATGCTCGAGCCTCCTGCTGAGTGATTGCATTCATCCTTCCCTGAACTCTTGGTTGTTGTACAGATGCTTGTGTCATGGCCGAGCGAGTTCTGTTGAAAGTTTGACGATAAGCGGTAGCTGGTCCTCCTGTTGTAGGGGCGATTCCCATGGTTGGTCTTCCCGTCCCTCTGCTAACTCCTGGGTTTCCATGTAAGTTCGGGCAGTCCCTCCTCATGTGACCCATTCTTCCGCAGAAAAAGCATTGCTTACCGGTGGCGCAACTGCCGGTGTGAATTTGGTTGCACCTCGGACACCGCTGGTTTCCTGCGAAGTTGGAGCGTTGGGAGGGCATTGGTGATGTTGAATGGGGTAATCCCCTATGCTTGGGCCATGTGTTCATCTTGCTTCCCTGGGTGGGCATGATGGAAGATCCCGTGCTTCTGTCGGGCCTCATGGACTGAGCCCCAAAACTCGGTGCATTGCTATACCGGGGGCGCTTCATATAGGGCAGTTCCCTGGTCCTCATCTCTTGATTCTCCTGCATATCCCTTTCAATTTCCATTGCCTTCTCTACAGCTTGACTGTACACTTGCAGTTGGAAAGGGATCAGCTTACTCCTGATCTCCGGCCTCAAACCTCTAACGAACCTCTTCGTCCTATCTTCCTCCTCGGACACCAACTTCTCAGCATACCTGGACAGCTGAGTGAATTTAGCTTCGTATTGACTCACTGTCCATTGCTCCTGCTTCAGCTCTTGGAATTCCATCGCAAGTCGGTCCTTCACTACTCCAGGGATGTATTTTTCATTGAACTTTGCAACTAAGAAGTTCCAAGAGATCTCCCTTCCCAAGTTCTTAGCTCCTCCTTTTACCATCTCCCACCAGCGCTCGGCCTCTCCTTGGAACATGAAAGAAGCGAATGATACTCGCTGGGTCTCAGTACATTCCATTACATCCAGTATCTTTTCAATTTGTCGGAGCCATTCTTCCGCTTGGATAGGGTCAACTCCTCCTCTGAAAGCTGGTGGGTTGAGCTTTTGAAATTGTTCAAGAGCTCTGCGGGGGTTGTTCACGCTTGCCAACTGCAACAGCCAATCCGGGATTCTGTCCGGCACTCCCTGATTAGCATTAGACTGCCCACTCAGAATTTCTTGGCTTGCCGGGGATGGACGCTCCCAATTGCGCTGTGCAATGGGATGTTGCCCTCCGAGTTGGCATCGGATGGAGAAAAATTCAAATCCATCTAATACCTAGAAGAATAGTTGCACATAATCAAAGGTAACTCAATGATAACAAGTAGAATAATTCACAAACAAAACACTGATTTCATTTATGCATAAAGCGTTTTCATAACAACATATACATTAGCATGGCTGCATTCGTTTAAACATACCGATGCAGTCAAAAAGGGATACAGGTTCATACATGTAACTATTGGTGACCACTTTCCTTACAAAAAAAAATATATATCCTCATGTGAATCGACATTCCTTTACTTCAAAAACAAAAACGACAAAAACAAAAATGCCACCCAACTAAACTCCTATCAAGGAGTGATGTTGGATCCCGAGGAGCTCTCCTCCTGGTCTTCCCTCACAGGTTCCTCTTCTGGATCCTCTTCTTCTATTGGCTCTTCTTCTACCGGTTCTTCTTCTTCTGGTCCTTCTTCCATTGGTTCTTCTTCCTCTTCCTCCAGTACAGTATCAAAATCACATCCCCAATTTTCATTATCATCGTACAGGTCCATATCTTCCACCCAGCAAGAATTCCACCAAATACCCCCAACGAAAATCCTCCCGTCAGGGTTCATCTCTTCATTAGGTAGGACTCCCAAGTCCTCAGTTACTGGTGCGTCTCTAATGGCACTTTCTGCCTCATTTATGTCATCCGCCTCATCTTGCCCCATGTGAATCCCTGCATCTAAATCATCTGGGGAACCCTTAAGAATGACATTTGGATCGGTCTCGTCAGATTCAAACTCCCAGTCCATTGGGTCCGCTATCCAACTTAAACTTTCCGACTCCGGACCGTCAGACGATGATCCAGACACCTCAGAATCTCCCATCTGTAGAAGTAAGACATTTATATTAGCTGATGTGCCTTCCAATTCTCCCCAAAGCAATAATTTGCATGAATATAAAATCAAGATATGCTAGTAATTCACCACTTACATAACCATGCCGGTCCTTCATAAATTTCTCTTATGCATAACTGTCCTACTAATAGGTTTTGACCCCGACTTATGTGATATTTTGATTGTTCTCCCTTTCCGGTGTCCCATAACACTGAAATTTCTTACAGAAGGGCCCGCACCCCTTGCAAGATCCATTTGAACTAAGGTATGCGGGTACCCACATTCAAATGTGGAGAACAGTTAAATATCCTACATTTCAGGGCCAAATACTCTAAAACTATACCATCATCCTCATACCCCACCTCTAATTTACTCTAGTACCCATTTACATGACTTCATAGTCAGTCCTACATTCTACATCTATCTAGGCTAACCTTGCCTAAACCATGCTCTGATACCAATTGTAACAGCCCCAGTTTCTAATCAACAAGATTAGGCCTACAACAACATTTATCTCCGTTAACCATAAGTTGAGAAAAATTTTGGCAGCATCATCCTTAATATTCCTTTCTTTCTCACTTACAATAATCAAGATTTCGGCTCGAAGGCCTACTTATATCACCAATAATTTCGGCACCCACGGCCTACTTATCAATCACATACACCAACTCTTTACCACAAATATGTATCATGACTTGTTTCTTTCCATTGCAAACATAGTCTTTATATCAACATTTCAAGAGTTACATCCAACAATTTGCGTTTCCATATTTTGCCATTAGTCCAAAATTTCCAGGCATACATACCTAAGGGATACACAACCCAGAACATAGTATCACATACAAGACAAAGGTCTTAACTGCTACAAGGATAAAATATACATCAAGTACAACTTAACATATTCTTCAATAAAGGCTCCCATAGGGTCTATCCTACACATATAAGATCATATAGCAAAACCAAAATGATACAACAATACGTCCTGCCATCCATGACTTAGCCTTTCATTAGAGGGGTCCCTTACCTTTATCCAAACCTGAAAAGATGTAAAGAAATTCTAATGAGCTCGACAGCTCAATGAGTAAACCATATCATAGGGGATTAGTACAATGATTTCATAAGGTACACAATTAAGAAGAAGTAATATAGGGTGGTTCTTATAAACGACAGTTTGTTCAAGTTGCATTATTCATTACAAGCTCCATACAAATATGGTCTACATGCCTACTTTACCATAGGTTGCATCTAGCAATATCAAGATACAGAGATATAAAGTATGCGCATGTGTAATGTTTTCATGGGTGAGTCCACTCACATCAACTAGGTTCGTTGTATACATAAGGTGATAACTTAATTTAACACAAGCATTAACAAACATAAATGCAACTTAACAGTCAAATATGAATATCATTCAATCTGAAATGAATTTCCCCGTCTTCCACCTCCTACCGGCTCCCGCACGGCCCCTTCCTCCTTATATATATAATATATGTAGATACATAAAGTTTCCCCGTCTTCCCCCCTCCTACCGGCTCCCGCACGGCCCCTTCCTCCTTATGTATATATATATAGATATCAATTCCCCGTCTTCCCCCCTCCTACCGGCTCCCGCACGGCCCCTTCCTCCTTAACACAAAAATACATCATGCAGTGCTAATATACAATATGCACAACAAGCACTTGAAACCAATTTACGTATCATGTCCGAAATAATATGCAACAATGAAAGAAAGATTATATGTATCTGGGATTCACCCCACACCATAAGAACATCATGATCACGTCACATTCATTCCATATGAACATATGCATTATTCCATAATTTACCAATACTTAACAAAATATTTCATTGTAGAAAGGGGTATTTCCCCGAGCACCTTATTGAACAAGGGACATGTGAATCAAGTTGATTGGTCGCCTATTGTGGAGTGCTACTCGTACAAGTTCTCGACCTTACATAATGCACCATCATAATATTGAATAGGAAAAACAGCGAATTAAGGTATCAAATTGGTTCACTTAGGCTCATTATTACGTTAGAACATATCTCTTTACACATGCATTTCACATCTAGTTAATATAGCATCACCATTACTATGCAACACCCATTGAATCTCTTTTAACATAAGCATACTTATCAAAACAGCGAATCATATAGGTTAAGTACCCTTATTTGAGTTTACATAGTGAGCTAGACATGTATATTACACATTCAAATTGTCACAACATGATGTATGGGCATAAAGACTAGGTAAAACTCCTTATATTTTCATCTAGTATGAATATGTCACAAAAACAATAGCCACTACCCAAGAACAGAAATTTCTACCCTTGAGAGTCATCTACAAAATTTCAAATTATTATTTTTCAACTTTGGATCAAGGATTTTAACCCTAAGAGTTAGGTTTACTCACAAAGTTACCAAACTCTGGAACAGAGGATTGGGCGACAAGGGAAAGCTGATTTAGGCTGCCAGAACTTCTCTACGACTTGTCAGGAAGCTCCTCCTCCAAAATCAGCCCTCTCCTCCCTGGAATTGCCGCGGAATCCCAAATATTGCCGCGGCTCCGCGGCAAAGTGGCAGAGTCCCGCGTGCAGTCGCGGCTCTGCCTGCTGTGAGCCTGAGCTCCTGACTTCCCTCCCGTGGATTTTTGCTTCAGAGCTAATAGGCGTAGAGATTTGGGCTAGAAGAGGTTGCTCTAGCTTCAACTCTTAGATTTTCTAAGGATGAGGTGAAATGGGCGAATTTTTGGCTTCAATTTCTTCTCACTAACAAGGAAAATTTTCAGAATTTGGGAGAATTCTCTCCAGAATTTTTGAGTGAAGAAGGTGAAGAGGCAAGCTTGGTGAACCCCTTGGAATTGCAAGACTTAGGTGGTGCATTCTCATGATGCCACAAGGCCAAGGGCTCTCTCTCAAGGTGCCACATGGAAGCCCAACTTCCAAAGGTCATTAGCCCACTTAATCCCTCCCTTTAATACACACTTACCTCTAAAAAGGTTATTAGGATAAGCATGATGATTACATAACATTAGCCCCTTTAATTTTCCCCCTAATACATACTTACACTAAAAAGTTATTAGGATAAGCTTGGTGATTAAGGGGGGTATGATGGATTAGGTTAACATTTTCTTTTACCATTACCTAAGTCATAATTTGCCCAAAATACATGCACATGAGTACATGTTAAACATTTTGGTCACCCCAAAAATCAAATAATTAAACAAAAACATTTAAAAGGGAAAGTGGGTCTATAAGTTAAGTTTAATTTGTTGACATAAAATTATGGGGTGACTACTTCTTTAACCAAACTTCTTAATATTTAAATTGAGGGGAAATTATGTACCATAAAAATTTGGTTGTTACAGGACGTGTGTGTCCGCGTTGTTTCGAGTTCGGGTGCGAACTCCGTGTTTGAGGTGCGGCCTCGGCAAGCTTGTGGGGCTTGGTGTGTACGGGACTAGGGAGTCTGAGGGCTTGTAGGTGTTGCGGCACCGAGGAGAGATCCATTGGGATCTTGCATAGTGGAAATCCTTCGTGTGTCGAAGGCGGGGATGTAGAGCAAGTGTGCTCGAACCTCGAAACAAATCCCTTGTGTTTGCGATTGCTCACTCTCTCTCTCTCTTGTCTCCTTGTTTATATCTTGCATTCCTTTATTGTGTTTATCATTATATGCATGATATACTTGTGTGCTCATATTGTTATATACTTGCGTGGGATTGTTTGCTAACACTTGTATTCAACCAAGAGAGCCAACGCGGCACCTCAACCCATTCAAGGGGAATCTAGAGGAGTTTGTCCAGAGCCCTTCACGGGGAATTCGGCAACACTCTTGTGTTATACGTGGTGTTTTGTGTAAAAGTTTTAATTAGGTCATAATTGTTTTAGCTTCCGCATTATTCATCATTAAGTGACCATTAGATTAGCCTTCACCTATTCACCCCCCCTCTAGGTGAACCTTCAATTGGTATCAGAGCTTGGTACTCTGATTTGGTCTAACAATCTAGAGTTAAAGATCCTCATTTTTAGGCTAATCACAATATTTTGTACACACACCATGGATTTCATGTCACCACCCATGTTTGACATTCTTAACATCCATATATGGAAGGTGAAGATGTCCTTGTACCTCAAAGCCCTAGGTTATCATGTTTATCTTGCCACAACTAATAATGCATATGTTTAGATGGTAAGAATTTTGAGGCTAATGCAAAAGCCCTTCATTCTTTAAAGTCTATCCTAGATGATGTTTATTTATCTAGAGTTTCTAACTTTGATTCGGCTTTTGTAGTATGGAATACCCTCATCTCCCTTGGAGAAAAAGATCAATACTATGCGGGGAGCGATTCGGATGTTGGAAGCAACACCTCCAACTTGTGCTACATGGTCCAAGGGGATAACCCCCTTGAGGTAACTACCGAATCCGAGGATGAAGATGATAACATGTCATATGATGAGCTCACTTCATTTTGTCAATTATTGCATGAAAAATATGACATGCTTAAAAAGAAAAATAAAACTTGAAAAAGAACATTGCTTGCATGCATATAGAACATGATTCTTTTAGAGATAAAATTGCATGTTTAGAAAAAGAAAAGGAAGATTTGAAAATGAGAATGTTACCCTCATGTTTAAATTGAATGATCTTTGTGAAGGAAACACAAGCTTGAAAAATAAAATTGATTTGGTGGAAAAACAAAAAGAAGTTATTTTTCAAGAAAATAAGTCTTTAAAAAGAAAATTTGTGAAAAAGAAAAAGATTTGTTTCGAAAAAGAAAAAGAAAAATGATTCTTTATCTCATCATGCTTTGCATGCCACCACTAATGAGATTAAATATTTGAAAAATAAAATGAATAATTTGAGCTCTACCTTGAGCTCTTGTGCATTCAATCATTCTAGGTTGGAATCATTGTTTCAAAAGAAACAAGTTCCCCATCTTCATGCACATCATAATCATGCATTTGCTTATGTTGCAAACATGATCACACTCCTACACATAAGCATCCTAAGGTGTACATATGTACACATTGTGGCCGCAAAGGCCATTTAGCAAAATTTTGTTATGACAAGTTGCATCATTTTAATTTTGCTAATAATAAAAATTTTTGGGTTCCTTACAAGACTAACCTTAAAGGACCCAAGAAAATATGGGTACCAAAATCCCCACCTTGTGTATTTAATGTAGGTGAGGGCTCTCACAAGACGTGAGAGATTTGGTGCCTTGGTAGTGGATGCAAATGGACATGACGGACAGACTTTTGGCATGCATCACTATCAAGGAGTTTTGGTGGGACGACCACCATATTTGGAGTTTTGGAACATAGTTCCTTGGTTGGTAACTATTTCTAAACTCTTAGATTATATACATGCTTTTTCATTTATGACATCATATAGCATGTTCATGATTTATGTATTTTTGTGTTTCATGTGGTATATACTAGTTGAATGTAGTTGTTATCAAAACTTGTATTTATACATGTACAAATAGTGAGAACAAATTGATTCATATATGATTTGTACTTCATGCTCATTTGTACCCACTTTATGCACATGTATATGATAGTTTTGATGATTCCTTCATTTATACTTGTTATGCCTAGTTTATGATTTTACTTCATGTATATGTATTTTTAATTCCAATCTAATAAATATACATGTATACCCGTGAGTCTCTTGCCTTCATGCAAATACATTTGATAGACTCTTTTATATTTGGGATATGTATGTGTATTGATAGTTTTGGATAAATCATACATATACCATGAAGATTAGTGTTTTAATGAAAAATAATTTTTCATGTTTTTGTTTTGTTTAAAATGTGACTTATGATCTTTTTTAGCTTCAATGTCTATTTTCATGAAAATGCTATTTACATAACCTTTGAACACTCATCTTTTACTTTTCAAGATAATTTTGAGTTTTATGGACTATGAGTGCTTGAACTTTTATGTACTTAGTATGATTCATGAAATACATATGCTTTGATTTCATGTTTTTGAAGGATCTTTAACTAGTTTTTCAAAAATTATTTTAACTAGTTATTGTTCCTCATTTGGTAGTGATTTTCAATGCTAAAATATTTTCAAATTTATTTTTGAAAACTCTACCCTTAATGGGAGGTTGGAAGGGAGATCATGTTCATGTATGCCTTATATTGAAAATTATTTAAAACTTGAACCATGAATGGGAGGCTAGTTATATGAGATATACACTTGATCTTATTGTTATGTCAATTGGTATCATTGGATTCTTTCAATTGGTATCTAAATTGATAATTTTTGTATATACTCATATTTTGTTTTTATATATGTATGTATCAATTTCAATTGGTATACTCATTTCATATATATATATGATTTTCATGTGCTTAACTTTCAATTGGTTCACATTTTTAAAAGCACAAAGTTTATGATGAAAAATAAAAATTTTGATCATTATGTTTACTATTGGTATCAATATGTTTCAACTTCATATTTGTTAAATTTCAATTGATATCAATATGATTTACAATAATGATTATTTTCAATTTGGTATCTTAAAATTGTTTGTTTACAAAAGCTCTGATACTTTTAAAAATTTTGTTTAAGAAAAATCAAAAAAAATGTTTTGATCTATATTGCCTATATGCAATGGGAGCTTAACATCTCTTCTACATATAGATTTGTGTTGAGTGTATTGTATATTGAGGAGCTTGACAACTCTTCTTTATGTGGTACACGTGTGTAGGGGGAGCTTCACATCTCCTCTTATGCATTACATAATATGTGTTATGTGAATTAGGGCTTGTCATCCCTTCTTCATGTAATGCATATGTGTAGGGAAGCTAACTTAGCGTCTTCTTCTTCATGATGTATATCGCATATAACCTTTTATTGTTATGTTTGTTTGGCCCCTTATTGGTCTCTTTGTTTATGACAAAAAGGGGGAGAAAGATTTGATGATTTTGTTTTACCTTAAACCCTTTGTTGATGATTGACAAAAAGGGGGAGAGGTATTTGCTATATATGCATGTTTTTATTATGCTTTCATAAAAGAATTTATGTTTATGCATATATGTTTTAGTTTTGTTTTGCAAATAGGAGAAAAAGATTTTGTTTTATGCTTAATTAGCATGTTTACTCCTACATTTGCATACATGTTTATGTGCCTCATTGCATATCTATTTGTTTATGTGTTATGCATGAGTTAAGGGGGAGCTTCTTTGAAGCTTTACTTTAATCCATGCATATATAACTTCATGAGTTTTGTCATCATCAAAAAGGGGGAGATTGTTGGCCCAAAGGCCCATCACTCTAGTTTTGATGATGATCAACTCATATAGTTATGTTTACTAATGATCTTGTGTTTAATTAGTGACAGATTTGTTATCAAGATCTTAGTAGATGTGGAGCTTCAACAAAGGATTTTAAGACAAGTTTTGGAGCTAGCACCGGTTGATACACGAGCCTATGCATCAAGACCACATCAAGTACTCAAGAGGAGTCGAGCTCGTTGGATCGTGTTTGGACCAAGTCAAGATGATGAGAAGACTTCAAGGGAAGACTTCAAGATCAAGACTTGTGTCTAGGTATAAGATTTTTGTTTTAGTTAAAATGTAAAGGATAGAGTAGTTGGTGGATTGCTCAAGTATTATATACACACACACTCTTGATAGATATGTTTTCATAAAAGATTTTTTAGTTTAGAAAAGATTTTCCCTTTGTGACAAAATACTATTTAGTTTTGGTATTCATGTTTACATCTTTCAACCAAAACCAAGTTTATGCTTATTGACAAAAACTTAGATATTTCATCTTATTGTGTAGTAGATCATATCCATACACACTATGCTTTAATGAGTTCAAAATATCTAGTTTTTATTTAAAGGAGTTTTGGAAAAACAAGATTTTGAAAATACAAGTTTTCTATTGAGCCAATATTTTCATATTACAAAAATAGTCCAAATCTTTTATAACATGCCTTGATTTTGTGCAAGCATGTTTGTTTATCAAAGTATATTGGTAAAACTATTTTTGTAGATTTTTAAGTATTTTATGGGATTTTATTTGAGCCAAAAAGACAAACTTTTTAATCCCAGAATTCTGTTTTCAGGCTTCAGATAGTCGACTTACTACCTTCTAGTCGACTAACTCTGAAGTCGGTCGACCGGCTCGGTCGACCGACGTGCACAGACGTGCACGCCTTGGCCTGGCAGATGGCCGGTCAACGGTACAGTCGACCGGAACTGAGAGCAGTGCTCTCTGTTCTTTTGGGTCGACCGGGCGGTCGACCGGAGGCTCCAACGGTCTGATTTTTGACCGTTGGCGGTCGACGGGCGGTTGATATACATTTTTCTAGAAATATAGGGGTTACTGTACCTCAGCCGGCAGGCTGAGAGAGTTTCTCAGCCGGCGGGACGTGGCTGAATATATGCCACATATCGGCCGCAGAGTGTAGGCGAAAAAATCAAAAAAGATCCCGCCTAAACAATCGTGAAACAAATGACAAAAATACCCCCTTTTTAATTCTAAACTGGAATAAAGTCATCAACAAACAAAATTTCAGTTGAATATATCTACAGTTATAAAATTCGTAATTTTACTACATCGAAAAATATAATTAAAAAATTTTGGATCAATATAATGTAAAATAAGCAGAAGCATTGAAAATTTAAAAAACATGCCATGATCGCAGACTTAATACAATATAACTTTAAATTTTATATGACAACTGCGATACAGTTGCAGTCACTAGTCGCAGTCATAGTATAACAAAACTTTTTTATATAACGTCTGCGACCCTAGTCGCATTCTATCGTACAGCAATGCGACCATGCCACTTGACGGAGACATGCTTGATGAAAGCATGTCCTCTGATGCTGTAGGCTCGCTTTCTCGCAACGGGTCACGAAGAGCTTGATAGATACGATCCATTCTGAGAGTTTATCGGTAAAACAAAAAAAAATCAAAAACAGGAAGATGATGAGGAAATAAGTGATGAACAGGAAGAGCAGAAGAATGAAGACGACGAATCTGCTTATGATGGTGATAATGACGAGGATTATGATTTCCTGATCTTCTGATATTCAACCTTATTTTGTCTTCTTTTAAAAGCTTTTAATTCTCTTTTTTTGTAAGGTCTCTTTCTCACTATATTAACTTATAAGCTCTTTTAATTACATATCAAACTGCGACTGCTGTTCTTAAACACTGCGACCATAGTCGCACTGCTACTACGCACGCAATAAGTAAAAATAATTCATACTTTATAAGCAAAACATATAAAAACATACGTAAACTGCGACTATAGAATCAGTACTTATTCACCGTTATTACATTTAACTTAGCAAAAAAAAAATCATCAAGAAAATGCAGTCGAGGGTACTGCGACCATAGTCGCAGTCCATGATCGCATACTATATGTAAAAACCAATTTAATAGTTCATAGGAGGATCAGACAACAGCCGGAAATGAAGAACAAAAAATATAAAATAATACGTAAATGCGATTATACTATCGCTCTCGTTAAGTACTGCGACCATAGTCGCGGTAGCGACCATAGTCGCGGTAGTGCGACCATAGTCGCTGTCCATGATCGCATACTATATGTAAAAACCAATTTAATAGTTCATAGGAGGATCAGACAGCAGTCAGAAATGAAAAACAAAAAAATATAAAATAATACGTAAACTGCGATTATACTATCGCTCTCGTTAAGTACTGCGACCATTGTCGCAGTAGTGCGACCATAGTCGCAGTCTATGACCGCATACTATTGTAAAAATCAATTTAATAGTTCATAGGAGGATCAGGCAACAGTCAGAAATGAAGAACAAAAAATATAGAATAATACGTAAACTGCGATTATACTATCGTTCTCGTTAAGTACTGCGACCATAGTCGGGTCCTTGATCGCATTATACATTACATACGAAAAAAAGTAAACTGCGACTATATTAAAAATCATTAAATATCAATCAGATAAAAAAATTAAAGAAGCATTCAAATTAGTTTCGTGATTTAATAAAAAAATGTTGGCAGTTTGGCCGCAGTTATAAAAGATAATTGTCACAAAAATTGAATAACGTCATAAAATATAAAAATATAATAAACTATACATATCCACTGTCTTTAACCGACAGAGTAGCTTTTCATAAGGGGTATCTAGTAATTTAATTTCTTCCTATAAGCGGGCCGCAAGTTAGTGGGGTGACAAATCTTGAGCCAAGTCACCGCAAGCTGACAGAGTTCTCTCAGCTGCAGGCTGATATACATTTTTCTCATATATATATATATTGCCCTCTAACAGAAAACACATGGAAAATTTTCCAGGCTTAAATGCAGACACTATCCATCAGGCTGCAGAGGCTCAAGCAAAGAAGGTGACGCCTACTGCTGCTAAAATTAATAGAAATAAGGAAATAGGATGGAGAGAAGGAAAGCAATAGGACTGGCGAATCCAAAGATTGCAAGGCTTGCAGCAAGAAACAGTAGATTGGCTTTATTGCTATAAGGATTAAGGAAAACAATTATTCAATCAATTGTATACTTATTATATATATTTACATCGGGTTCAGGTTGGCTCCTTCTCGCATTGGACCATGTGATGGTCCAATGCGAGATCAGCCGTACGATGTGATGCTTTAAGATTCGGGAGGAGTTTGGATTAACATTCAACTCCTCTGTTTTCCTCCGTTACTTATCAGAAAAAGAAAAAATGAAATTAAAACGAAAACCCGAAAGAAAAAAAAAAAAAGAACCTATGATCCTGTCACTGCACATTCGGAAAAGGGTTGAAGAAAAAGAAAATGAGGAAGAAAAAAGAATCGGAACTTATCCTCTCGGCATCATGTGCGAGTTCAAGTTATCTTCAAAACATCCCCTCTCTTGCATCTGCTGCTTCTTCTTTCCAATCTCAGAATATATAAACTTTTTTCTTTCATCCTAAAGATATTTTTTTCATCGACCTGCTTCAGTCTGTTGTTATTCGACAGCCTCTGGCTGTTTTTTTCTATAAGAAAAATTTAATCCACAAACTACCTTTCCTAGCTAATTTTTTTTAATTGAACCAACAAGTCAAGGCATTTGATTTCACTGGGATTCTGATGTTGAGGATTACTCTGACCTATTTTGATGGGTTTTTTTTGCTTGTTTGTAGCATCAGAACAACGAGTTCTGGTCAAAAATCTGAAACTAAAGTACGAATTGGCTTGATTCAGAGTCATGTAAACTCTGATTAAGGGAAAAAGGAAACTTCTCAGAGTTTAACCTCAGTTTTTTTGAAAAATTCACATAGTTATAATTTGCAACCTGTAATATTTTAACTCAAAAGCCAATCATTAGCATATTTTATTTGTTGCACATCCAGCTCTTATCCCTCTCCTCCTGTAGTTCTTGTATTTAATTTTTTTCAAATGAGATTCCGGTGACTTGCTTATCCAATTCGTCAGAGAAAATCATTGGATGTGGGTTTAATTTCAGACACAAGTTCTCATGGATTAGAACAAGGAGTAAAGTTACGCTTAGACGAGAAATCGAGACGAGAGAAGATATTGAAAGAAGAAGAGAAAGAAAGAACACAAGAAGAGGAAGACACGAGCAGGAGACGGCGGCCCGAATCGAGTAGGAGAAAAGAGGCGGTTGATTTCCTTTTCAAGAAGAAGAAGAAGTCGACGAGTCGCACTCGGAGAAGTGCGAGGGACAGGATCACGGGTTTCCATTTTTTTTCTGTTTCTTTTTTATTTTATTTTTTCTTTTTCATAATATAACGGAGGAATTAGATGTTAATCCAAACTCCACTTTAATCTGAAAGCATCCCCACATCGGACGGTAATCTTACGTTGGATCATCACACGGTCCAACGCAAGGAGGAGCCAACCCGAACCCATTTACATCATAAGGATCACGTCTAACAACACCCGGCCCCACTTGGGGGCACCAGTGAAATAAACAGCACATGTGGGCCCAGGTGACGTGGTCGGTGTCAGCGTCTCCGACGATCCCATCGCCGGGCGGTGGGGCCGCTTATGTCAGCATCGGACGGCTGTTTTCCGCTCAGCGACGAGGAAAGGTCAAAAGTCCCGCCAGGATGTTACGGCTATTTAGTATTATCGTATGGGAAGGAAAGAAAATAAATAACATGAGAAGTGAGAAAAAAGAGGAGCCACATTTGAAAAGCCCATCACAAATGTGGAGCAAAAATTTTTCCTTTCCTTCAACAAATTGTCTACTGGTTGCTGGGTACTGGGGTCTGGTTTGCATATCCAAAATGCCGTAGTCCTGTCGGCAGTTGCCAATTCGCCCCTCAGCCATGTTGGCACCAGTGACAATGATGGTCAGCAACAGTGGTGGTTGACAGTGACCATCAGTGGCAGCGCTGGCAACAACAGTGATCGTCGTGTTGACAAAAGAAAATAAAAGAAAAAGAAGAAGAAGAACTCAATTATTTTGTTGAAAAAAATAAATTATTTATTTATTCTCATCACATCGAGATATGGGAATTTTATTCGAAACAGAATGAGAGAATTCATTACTCATGTGACTCCAATGCTACGGAGAATATTGAGTTAAGTTTATGTCAAATAGAAGAATTCACATGAAAAATTTCTCGTATGCTAAAGACACCAAGGTTATGTGCGAACCTGAGGATATGTGTGAAACTTAAAACATGGGGAGATATATGCTAAAATTACTTGAGAAATAATTCTAAGAAACAATGGCACTCAAGAGTGAACACAAGGATTGATGAAATCCTTAATTTGGTGAGACTAGCATACCCTCCTTTGCAAATGAATACCTAAACTTAATCTATTTTTTAATCTCTCCCTCAGTCATGGTCAGGGACTATATTTCAATCTTGGCTTTAACAGATGGGTGACATGAGCATAAACAGGAGAGCATCCAAGAAGATAAGCTAGAAATGTTGTTGGAGCCACAGTAATTATAGTTGCACCTGCAAGCCAGAATTTTTCAGCAACTTGAAATTTGCATTTCTGTTTCTGTTTTGCAAGGTTTCAATTGAGGATTCTGACACAGGAATTAACTGCAAACACCAGAATAATGTGAATAAAAATAAAGATATATAAAAGTTGTATGATTTATAGCCTTTTGGATCTTAGAATAGAAAGGACCCAAATATAACTCACAGTTACGTTTGATGTTTAATTGCAGCAGCAGCTCAATCGCGTGCATCAACCTACAACAGAAAAGTACAATTCAATGTCTACATGCGCCCCACAGGAAAAGCAATCAGACACGGATGAGGTCAACAATTACACTGGTAGGTGGTAGCTGATCAACACCCACCCACATAGGAGCATAACTAACATGTGCTTGTGTCTCAGGAACACACTTAAAACTTTCATTGCATCAAAAATACAACACCAGAGAAAACAGGCGAAAACATAAACGGCAGCTTGTCGCGCTGTAAACTAAACAGTAAAAGTTCACTCTCCTAAATTTTAGTTTCCATCGCCCATGGCTTATTCCTTGTTCTCTCGCAAACAAGGAGACACAGAGATAAGGAGATCGAAGCAAGACTCACTGACTGCCAACTAAACACACACACACACACACACACACACACGAAAAAAACCTTGAGGACCTAGATGCTACCAGCTCTTAAAGCTTGTTGTTGTACCAGTAAACGCCCTTATCACTCTCAGACTCACATAGACGCACTCTTTGGCTTCCCGCCACATCGCCTTGTACACCGGAGTTGCGTCAAACTGGTAGTACTCCCCAAGCAATGGCTTGATCGCCTTGGTCGCCTCCATTGCATTGTAGTGTGGCATCGTCGAGAATAGATGGTGGGCGACATGGGTGTCAGTGATGTTGTGGAACACCTTGTTGAGAATGCCGTAGTCCCTGTCGACAGTTGCCAATGCACCCCTCAGCCAGTCCCACTCTGAAGAGTCGTAGTGGGGCAATGCAGGGTGAGTGTGCTGCAAGTATGTGATCAGCACCAACCAGCCATTCACAATCAACAAAGGCACACCATAGACTCTTATCACCAGCCCAAAGAGAATGCAACAGCCAGCTTATACAGAGCACAGACAACTGCCAAAACTCCAACATCGATATGAAAATCTGAGCACGCTCACGGTCAGAGTAGATTGGGCCATAAGGATCAAAGTGGCAAGCAAACCGGGGATAAGGACGGCCAGAGACATTGAATGCCAAGTACAAAGGCCATCCCATGGTGAGACTGACAAGAGAGAAACCAATTCGGCCTGCAGGATTGTTGAGGTACTTGGAGAAACAAGGCAATGAAGACTTGGGCCTGGGAACAACACACCTCGTCACGCTCCAATGAACCAGTGTTGGAGTGATGGCGACGATGGCTGTACTTCCATGAGAAGTATGGGACCAGCAGTGCAGAATGGAAAATAAGCCAACAATATCATCGAGGAGTGGTAATCAGAGAATGCGTGGTGACCGCATTCATGGGCAATGACCCAGATACCGGTGCAGACACAACCTTGACAGATCCAGTACAATGGCCAGGCTAGGTAATTGTAGGGCGAGGGGAGGTTGGGGATTTGGTAAAGGGCGAGGTAGAGGAGGGTGGACACCATGATGAGGTCATAGATAAGATAGGAGAAGGAGCGGATCACCGAGCGCTCAAAACAATGGGGCGGGATGGCCTTCTTGAGCTGGCCCACTGTGAAGGGAGGTTTCTCAGTGGGGGACATGGCGGATGACATTGCGACGGAGTTCTTGGGCCTCGCGCTCCTTGGCTGTCATGCGTCCTCCGGCACCCATTGCTCTGTTTTTATGCCTTAACACAACCTGCATTAGATGACAATTTCTTCAATTAGTTTTGGAGTTGATAGTGCAAATTGCACAGCAAAGGGGGGAACTTCTACTGGTCTGTGAGAGGTAAAATTATGATTGATGCTTGCCTTAAAATTGCAGTAGGATGAGTAAAATGAAATTTGATGAGCAGACGATGTTAAACAAGGGACGTGCCTCACTTCAATGCAATAGTCCACATCTAACAGTTTAGTTTGATAAAGTTCAAAAGGGATGCCAGCCAGCAGCAGGCACCATCTTTAATGAAAGTTTAAGGAGTTGTTGTAAATTCAACCAACCATTAGTTATTTGTGAGTAAGTGTACTTAAAAGGTAGTTGGTTAAAGGATAACTGATACTGGACCAAGCAGCAAGAGGCACTATCATTAAGAATTTAAGAGTGGTTGTAAATTAAACCAACGAATTGATTATTTCTAAGTGTAATATAAGGATATCTCATATTGCTGCTACTACTACTTGATCAACCATAACAAATTGTCTGAAGCAAATACTATTGCTATGGGCATGGTAGCAAATGAAAACTTGGAATTGAACTACTAAGAAAGATTTTCTACTACAAAAGAAGGGTACAAAATTGTGGGGTTGCGTTGTAAAAGTTTTAAAGACCATTTGGGTGGACAAATATCATTCTCTAAAAACTTGTTTCCTCAGACTAACTAAAAACATGAACAGTGCAAGAGAGGTAGCTAAAGATTAGCTATAATTTTAACTAACAATTAACTACAGTACTTTCCCCCCGTCTTCATATGGGAGTTCAAGCCTATCTACTCTTGATTTTCTAAAATCTTACATGCATCCAAATTGTGGGGAAAGATTATAATTGCTTCTCTGCCTGAATAAGTCAGAAAGTCAACAAGAAAAACTAGTGAATCAGAAAAAGACGCCAGATCTGCCAGCCTTGTACATTATTTAAAGCTAAACGACAGGGACTAGAGATGCGTGCAAACTTGGGACCAGAAGAACAAGTGATTTGCAAATCAAACACCTTATGCTTCAAAAACCAGTCATCTAAGAAGCTAGCAATTCTTCAAACAGGAAGCTTTGTAAGAAAATGCAAACAGATGGGTTGGATCATACGCTAAACCTTAATGGTGATGCACAACACTAACATAGAACTACGCATTTATTTTGTTGTAAAATTAGGCAAAGAAACACTTCTCCAGAGATAATTTAAGAAATACTATTTATTTCAATTAATAAAAAAAAAACAAGTTTTAATTCTTTTTTGCCTGCTGTTTCTCGGGGAGAGTTAGAAAGATGCACACAACTAAAAACCTTTCACTCCAAAACAAAACAAGGCACTAAAAACCTTTCACTCCAATACAAAACAAAAGGAAAAAGGCATGTGCTGTGGGGGCCAGGTTGCAAGCAACATCGCAAGAGGGCTGCGCCAACCAAAAATGACCAAGGATTTGCTGGCCCCCCCCATTTCCCGACTAAAATTAATACTAAAGTACAACTATCGATCATTTTTTTCCGGTTTCTTTATCCCCTTTATTGCTCTAAAAATGCCAGTAAGTATCATCACTATATAACTATCCTCATCTTGAGTTCCAAATTTCAAAGCAAATGAATGAATAAATAAATAAAAGATAGAAGAAAAGAAAATAAGGGAAAGGGTTCAAAATAATTATAAAGGCAGCTAAACTAGATCGTGGCTGATCATCCCTTTCGATCTCTTTCCTTTAAATCTTTAATTAACAAGTAATAAAATGCCACAAATAGTAATTGCAACTGGGGTCCTAACATATCTCAGCGGTCAACCGCATTAAAATACTAAGAATCGAAAAGCAAGGTCGCACTGAGAGCTAAGCAAGCAGAATAATAAATAAGAGAAGGTGGAACACGTTGCAACTTATATAAAGGGGGAAAAATGTCAGCTTTCTTAATAAACTAACATTTTAGATGACGAGAATACCTCCAATTAAGTAACTATCTTATAGGCAAAAGTTTAATCAGGTACAAAATTAAAAAGGAAATTCGTAAAAGATTGACAAGACCAGCCGCCCCACAGTCCAAAGGCCTCGCCGAACTGTTCAAACTGAGAAGAATAAACCTTAGAATACTTCAAAGCTTATATTTTTCATTGATTGAGATCCATGTTATCTTTTAAAATTACAATAAAAAACTGACTTCGTTTTCCAGTAATTTTTCTCCAAATTTAAAGTATTTAAATGCTAAAAGCACAGATCAGATAGCCGGCAAGAATCTAATAAGCAACATATCCGTCACAAAAAAACCCTATATTATCGATGCCTATCGCGAAGGCGTCGATCAAAACCCAATTCACTTAAAGAGAAAAGCAGCAAAACAACCTGCAAGATTTATAAAATGTCAACTTTCTGCCGATTCCCACCACATTAAGCCACAGATCTCACAGATCCAGCAATCTACAATATATTTGCGATAAAAAGATCGAGAAAGCATCTAATAAACAAGCAATGCAGGATCTAAGGAAGATGAACCTCACTACATCATCATCATCAACGATGAACTTACAAAGTAAATCAATCACAGACGCAGAAGAACAAATCAAATCGAATCGAATCTTCGAGAGGAGAGAGATCATAAAATTTTTTTTACCTTAAAAGAAAGAGAGGAAAGGTTTCGATTCCAGCTAGCAATTTAGAGAGAAAAAGAGAGATAAATATATATAAAAATTATATATTTAATCTCTTTTTCTCTCTCCCTCGTCTCCCTCCTCTTATTTCTTAGTAATTTTCTTCTCCTGAATTATGGAGTGAATCTGAATCCCTAGAGCCTGACGGGGTCCCGTATTTAAGCTTTTTTTCTCTCGCATAAAAGGGCCAAACTCACGTGACCCCGGTGGGGCCCATGGCTCGGTCATACGTGGCAACGAGATTCTGATGCCGGCCAGAGACTCGGTGGGAGAGCGACAAGGCCGCAGGCTTCGTAGAATGCGCACCGCTGATACCCGCGCGGAGATCGGGGAATGTGCGGTGGAAAATGAAAACGGGCGGGAAAATATCTGGGAGCCACAGCAAAAGATGAGGAAGGCACTCACAACTTTGATATAGGCATTTCGAAAAGAACAAAAATGATCAAATTGTCTTCTTTTTCTCTTCCTCCTCTCCCTCCCTCGCTAGCTACCACCAGACACCCCGGCGAACCACCGGCCTCCTTCTGACCTCCCACCTCCTCGACCTACCACCTCTCTCTTCTTCTCCTCACCGGCGAACCCCGGACCTCCCGGTCTCCCCTTCCCCGACGACCACCTCCTCCCCTCGACCTCCCCACCGCCCTCTTCTCCCCCTCGTCAGCGAACCCCCAACCCCCGGCGACCCCCCCCCCCCAAAAAAAAACCCCAAAAACCCTCTCCTCCATATTTATTCGGCCACTCACAGGCGAACAGAGACATCTATGTTCAGGGGCGGCTCAATTTTTAAGGAGACCTTAGGCGAAAATTTCAAATGGGCCCCTTTAAAATATACTTTAAAAAGTAATTAATATTAACTAATATTTTATTAATTATTATTTTATTGAAAAATAATTCTTCTAGCTTTTTAAGATGTAAAATTTTAATCAAGTTTATGTATTCAAGTTTGGCTAATGTATTTTTTTCTATAGAGCAGTTGTAGGCCTGCCGTCAGTCTGAGATCTGGGCGACGGGGGCGGTGAAGAGCGAGGCTGCACAGAGAGAGAGTTTTAATTTTGAAAAATTCTCTAATTATAATTAAATAGTTAGGGAGAGTGAAAAAGACAGCTGAGGAAGTGGAAGACACTCCTCTTTAATTATAATTAAATAGTTATAGGGAGTGGAGGATATTAGCTTGGGAAAGCGGAAGAAACTCATGCTTTTCCTGTTAATATAAAAATGAAGAGGGAAAAAAAATCAAAAAAGCGTGAATGAAAGGATTCAAACTCGTGCAGGTAAAGCCCACACAATTTCTAGTCATGTCTAATAACCACTCCGGAACGTCCACTTGAACAAATAAAAAACATTTTCTATATTTTATATTTCTTATTTTAGTTAAATACTAATTTACACTATAATTTTGGAGGCCCCATTATATTTGGGGGCCCTAGGCGACAGCCTCATTTGCCTAGAGGTTGAGCCGCCCCTGTCTATGTTCGACTGAAGTGGCTGAACATAGATAGGAGGAGGGAAGGGGGAGGGGAGGTTAGGGGAGGACGGTGGGGAAGGAGGAGGAGTGCGGTGGGGATGTCGGTGAAGGGCACGAGAAGGAGGGAGGAGGGGAGGGGAAGGTCGGGGAAAGAGGGGCAGGAGGGGTCAACACTGGCAAGGCTCGCTGCCGTTCGCCGAAGAAGAAGAATGAGAAGAAAAAGAGAAGGGACACTTTAGTGTTTTTCATGAGGGCAACTGTGTCCAAAATATAATAGTATGCTTATAATTATTTGCGGGGTACCTTCCTCATTTTTGAAGTGGCAATATCTGTTCTCAAAATATCAGGGCTTTTCAAGGGGAAATGATTGTTCTACCCTCGAACTCTTTGGAGGCATCCACGCCGTGCGTGAACACGTGGAGGACGGTGCCCTTTCGGCAGTGTGAAAAGACCGTTCTGTCCAATGTACCAACCATTCAATTAGGGAACAGATCTTATCACCTACAAGAATGAGAAAGTCACCCACAAATATTACAAGTGTGTCATTATTTTCTTTTACAATTTACTCTTGATAAAATATCCAAAATACCTTTCTTCTATCACATTTCTCGCTCCTCTGTCCTCTTCCCAGCAGTCTCCCGTTCACTCCCCTCAAAACAATCAAAAAATAAAAATAAATAAATAAATAATTAAGAGTGTCTTAATTCATGAGATGCCTTCCTCATTCTTTAGGGCGGCAACATCCGTCCCATTCAATTGTGGTAAGAAAAGAGTGCAAGGGATTCAGACGGAAGGTAAGCAATATATCTACAACCGAATTTTAAGATATTGGTGTCATCCATGCATGATAAAAAGAAAAAGATAGAATAAAATAAAGTAATATATGATTTTTAGAGTGTAAAGTGATTATGAATATTATGCGTATAATGTATGCATGGTGTTAGTTACAGACCACCTATTAATTCTAGGGAGGAAAAAAAAAAATGAAAGGATCCAAATTTCGCCTGAATCCATCTAGGATTAAATCCAAGTTAGGGTTTTGAACTTTTATCTATATCTTGCTTTTCTACGAGTAAATGCCAAAGTGGGTGTGATCATGGAGGTACCAAATGAAATTAGCGAAAAAAATTGGAGGAAAAATTGCTTTCATGTGCTCAACAATTATTTGTAGTGTTAAAGAGCTCGAAGTTTGCGAATGCGCTAAAAAGGGTTTCAATATTAGTGTTTGTGCTTCTGGGTGCCTGTGTATGCCAGTTGCATGCAGTGGGCGGTTGAATGTCCAAAATGTCCTTATTGTCAAAATAAGTTGTCAAACATGTCCTTGTTGTCTTCTCTGTGTAGAATTTTATAGAGGGGGAAAGAAGAAGAAGAAGAACGAAGGAAGAAGAAAAAAGAGATCTTGGCCAGACGGATCCTGGCCTCTCCTCCCTCGGCGGCGGATCCAGTCCGAGATCCCTCTCGGCGATGAGATCTGCCTTAGAGATCTACTGCTCGAACTCTGTCTTACCTCCCCTAACGAGCCAGTCTACCACTTCCTAGCAGCATTCACCAAAGCTATTGAGCTCCGAGCTCTGAGGCGGGCTTTGAGCAAGCTTCCAGCGAGCTCGTCGATCTCTGAGCTTGTCGGGATAGCCGATCTCTGAGCTCGCCGAACTATGACCGGGCCACGTCAAAATCAGAGGCCGTCACCAAAAAAGGCGAAAGATTTTAAGGTTTGGAATTTTGGGATTTGAGATTTTTGAGTTTTTGGATTTTGAGGAATATGTCATTGAAATTGATTGGGATTTTTGGGACGGAAATTCTGGATGTTCAATTGGAGGATTTTAGGGACAGAGTTTTTGTTTTTTTTTGGGTAATTCTGTAGATTTTTGTTTAATTCTGGGTTTTTTTGTGTAATTTTAATAATTTTTTTATAATTCTTAGATTTTTGAGACAGAAATTTATGCAGACAAATTTATTTTTTGTAATTTTATGATTTGATGTAATTTTAAAATTTTGAGGCAATTTAATTGTATTTTGTGATGATTTTGATGTAATTTGATGATTTTGATGTAAATTTGCTCATAAATTTTTAGGTAATTTGTGATTTTGAGATAATTTTGCTGATGATTTTTTATGATGAGTAATGAATTTGTGATTTATAATGAATTTTATTTTATTTTAGACTAATTCACGGTTTGATGGACAGAAATTGAATATAGTTTGACAAATTTTTCAATAAGTGGACAGAAGTAATAAAAGTGAACAAAAATTTAAGAAGTTGAACAAAATTTATAATATGTAGACAAAAATAGTCAAAAGTGGTCAGGGAATTCAGAAATTGGGAAAAAAAAATTGATATTGAGTTAGTTAAGGGAATTTGATGATTTTGATGTAAATTAGCTCATGATTTTTTAGGTAATTTGTGATTTGAGATAATTTTGCTAATGATTTTTCATAATGAGTAATAAATTGTGATGAAATTGTAATTTGTGAAGAAGTTTACTTTATTTGTAGATAAATTCATAGTTTGCTGACAGAAATTGAATATAGTGAACAAATTTTAAAGAAATTTACACAGTTGGACAATTTTTACAATATGTATAAAGAAATAGATAAAAGTGGACGAGAAATTCAAACATTGGACAAAAATTGGTTTTGATGTAATTTGATAGTTTTGAGGTAATTTAATGATTTTGATGTAATTTGCTCATGATTTTTTAGGTAATTTGTGATTTTAATGAAATTTTACTGATGATTTTTTAGGATGTGTGATGAATTTGTGATTTATGATGAATTTTCTCCATTTAACAGTTTGGTAGACAGAAATTGAACAAGTAGACAAATTTTCAAATAAGTAGAGAGAAATAGGCAAAAGTGGATAGCAATTTAAACAGTTGGATAAATTTTACAATATAGACAGAAATAGAAAAAAGTGGACATGAAATTCAAAATTGGACAAAATTTGGTTTTAATGTAATTCGATGATTTTGAGGCATTTTGATGTAATTTAGCTCATAAATTTTTAAGTAATTTGTGATATAATTAATTTTGTTGATGATTTTTTAGGATGAATGTTAATTTTTTGATGAATTTTACTCTATTGGTAGATAAATTCAAAGTTTGGTGGACATAAATTGAATATATTGGACAACTTTTACAAAACACTAAGCAGTTGTAAAAAAAATTAAGCAGTTGGGTAACTTTTACAATATGTATACAGAAATAGTCAAAAATGGATGAAAAATTCAGAAATTAGACAAAAAACTAATTTTGAGGTAATTTGATAATTTTTGATATAATTTTACTCATGACTTTTAAGTAATTTGTGATTTTGAGATAATTATGCTGGTGACTTTTTAGAATGAGTGATAAATTTGTGATGATTTTATGATAATTTTACTCTATTTGTAAATAAATTTACTCGGATCGAAATTGAATACAGTGCAAAAAAAATTCAATAGCTGGACAGAAATAAGTGGACAAATTTTTAATACGTGGACAGAAATTAAAGCAAATAAATTTCTATTTTTTTAATTTTGTAATTTTAAAATTTGATGTAATTTTATAATTTTGTCGAGCTTCCGCCTCTGAGCTCGCCTCTCCACCTCTAAGCTGGACAAATTATATTAATTTTTAGTATGATATATATTTTTAAATTAAAAAACAAAAAAAAAAACAAACTACTGAAATAAATTAAAAAATTCATATGTTAAATAATTTTTGTTTTATAAACGCAAGTAATTTATTACTTTCTGTTTTCGTTTAATTTTATTTTTCAAATATTTAAATTTTTTATAAATATTTTTGTCAAGTTAACAATAAATTTTAAAGCGGACAAGTTTTTCATAGAGCAACTGTTTTTTTGTCCACTTTAAAATTCAAAATTGATGACAACAATTGCTACCATCAAAGGACAAAAGGTAAAAAGATAGAATAAAGGACAATACGAGCGTTAAGTAAATACAATATAGTCTGTATTACCATGCGGGGGGGACATGCCCTAGAAATACAAAATTATTGGCTGAAGCCCTAACTAGCACACTCGCAAACTTCAAACCCTTTTTGACACTTCAAACAATTGTTGCGTCCCTAGAAGTAATTTTCCCAAAATTGAAAAACTAAAAAAAATGAGAAAGAGATTAAAGATAATAAAATCCTACGATATTACTAATGGTGGATAAAACAGGACTAATTGTATTGTTGATGAAGGGCATGCCAACGCAGCACACATAACAATTATATAATAAGGAAACTCATACTTCTAATACATTAACATTATACTTTTAATTTTAGTATTATTCTTTAACAAATACATTAAAAAAAAAGCTACCATCTAGGGAGAAAGAACTACTCTAAAAAGAGAGTTGTTACCATGTAAGATTTTTTTTTTTTTTAAAACTAGAAAACCACCGCATACCGCGATTCAAATCGGTGATGATCACCGGTGGAGAGAAAAGCTTTACGACTCGGTCGAATACTAAGCCACTTACGGGGGACATGAAAGCTTAGGGCATGTTTGGTTGTCGTAACTGGCCGTAATTCATAAGTGGTAATTGGTAAAGTGTAACAACCAGATTTTTATTTTACCTAAATTTCTCCTCATCCTAATTATAAAGAATTGTTGTTAAATGTATTATTTAAAGTAGTTACCCTCCATCCTTCAATAGCAACAATTTAAGCTTAAATAGGTGACCCACTCCCCTTTAAAAGTTTTTATTATTTATTAGATTGTGGTGACTAAGAATATATGACATGAAGGCTTAAGTACATGTGTTATTGTGTCAATTAGTGACTTAATAAGGGTAAGAGTTGGTATGAATTATAACCTAATCTCTTTTTCCCTTAACCAAACCAAGTATTACCCTAAGATTTGGATTAGGGGTAGGTATGCATGCTTAGGGGGGGATCAAGGGATAGGATTTCATTGAGGGGTGTGAGTCCAAGTGGCAACATGAGAGAGCCCTCCCCCACCTTGTAACTTGCACAAAAAAAAAAAAAAGGTTGACTACCAAAGCTACCCTCATCTTCATCCTCCATCAGATCTGAAAATCTCTCCTCTCCAAAGGTGAGAACTTGGAACCCTAATCCACTTCTTTCTCTTCTCAAAAAAAAATTCTGAGAAAAATAGGACACCCTCTCTAGTCCAACCCTAACCCCTCACCACTCCTCTTCACCCTAGATCGAAGCTACACGAGAGGGGGAGTGGGGAGATCCGCGCGCGCGCAGCAAGCTCAGCAGCAGCACGCGCCGCGCGTGCTGCTGGCTGGCCGCGGACGCGCGGCTGAGGAGGGGGGGCGTCGCGGCGGGTCTTGGAGGGGGAGGCCAGAGCTTGGAGGGGAAGGTTTTTGGGTGAGTTGAGGGAGGATCTACCACTTCTACATAAGGATTTTTGAGGCCCAATTCACAATTTCCAGATCTGAAACCAAGGTGAGTAAACCTAAACTATTAGGGTTATTTTTCATCAAATCTAGAGAAGTAGAAATTTCTAATTATGTATAGATGACCCACAAGTATGTTAATTCGCTGTTTTGTGATTATCCTTAAGCTAAATGAGATCTAATGGAGTATTACATGGTTGTTATGTCTCTACATTATCTTGTGATGAAATGCATGTGTGAAATATATGTTCTACCTTACTAATCATGCCTAAGTGAGATGATTTAGTATAATAATTCGCTGTTTGTAATTATCCTCAAGCTAAATGAGATCTAATGGAGTATTACATAGTTGTTATGTCTCTACATTATCTTGTGATGAAATGCATGTGTGAAATGCATGTTCTAACTTACTAATCATGCCTAAGTGAGCCAATTTAGCAATTTAATTCGCTGTTTTTATTTATCAATATCATGATAGTTAATTTGATATGTTATGGCATAACCTTTACCTTTCATAAATAGAATTGGTATGATGCATGTGTGAAGTGTATGAACCATACCAATATCACTCCATGAATGACAATCTATTGACTTTGAGTCTTACATTATGTCTACTCAAGTGTAAGGGGGAAGACCCCCTCTTATAATATGGCGTTGTGTTAAGTATTAGCAAGTATATGGGGATAATGCATATATTCATGCGGGGTTGAATGTGGCATGCTTTGACTTTACCATGATATTGGGAAACCCCCAAGTACATGTTTTCTTTCTTCTTGTTACGCATCAATTTTTGGGTATGACGTGTAAGTTAGTTTTAAATTTCTTGCTAAGAGTATTATAACTTAAACTTGCATGCATGCATTTATTGCATAAAAGGAGGAAGGGGCGGGCGGGAGCCGGTAGGAGGGGGAAGACGGGGACTTGATATATAATTATGAATATATAAAAAGGAGGAAGGGGCCGAGCGGGAGCCGGTAGGAGGGGAGAAGACGGGGAATTTATATATTTTATACATACGAATTATAAAAGGAGGAAGGGGCCGGGCGGGAGCCGGTAGGAGGGGGAAGACGGGGACTTGATATATAATTATGAATATATAAAAAGGAGGAAGGGGCCGAGCGGGAGCCGGTAGGAGGGGGGAAGACGGGGAATTTATATGTTTTATACATACGAATTATAAAAGGAGGAAGGGGCCGGGCGGGAGCCGGTAGGAGGTGGAAGACGGGGAATTGCATTTAAATTGAAGGGCATGTAAAAGCAAACTATCAAACTTTATCATATTGGTAATATTTGTATTAACCTAGAATGTCACACTATGTATATAACGAGCCGAGTTGATGTGGAAGGACTAATCCACGACAATTCACGCACATATTCATGTAAGTAATTCACTTCGTATCATGACATAGCGGAATGTAACTCTTGACAGTGAAGTCATGTAGACCACAAATGTATGGGGCCTAGAACAAGTAAGTAGGTTGGAGAAATTTTATTATCTCATGGGCTTAGTTGTAAACTACCCCTTTTAGAATGCTTGTCTTATGAAATTACTGTATCAACACCCTATGGCATGGTTTACTCATTGAGCTGTCGAGCTCATTTTATTTTCTTTCCATCTTTTCAGGTTTGGATAAGGGCAAAGGACCACTCTAACCGGAAGAATTAAGTATGGAATGTATGGCATATTGTTGTATCATTTTGATTGACTCTTGTTATATAAATATGTATGTATGGGCTCTACTTAAGACTTTTTCTTGTGGATAAATCATGTTGGGATGTACTCTGTGTATGTTTGTCCGTGGTATTTGAAACCAGGGGTTTATATGTGTTGTAATATTTCGGAATTATGGACTCCGTCGATATGTAATGTTCAGGAAACTCGAAAGATGACCATGTGTGGGAGAATTGTGTTGGAAATTTAACTCTAATGGTCTATGATGATAAGATACATGATTGCGAAGGAGGACGCAAGTTATGACATATGTGTATAGTTAAGGATTATTGTATTGTGCCATGATAAGTAGGCCGTGTGGGCCGAAATCTTTGATGGGATTAAGTAGGCCTTGGAGCCGAAATTGTTATTTATTGTATGTGGGAAATGGCAAAATATTAGGGATGATGCTGCCGAAATTTTTACTTTATTGGAGTATTGGAGATAATCGGTGTTTCGGTCTAATCTTGTTTATTAGAGGCTGGGACCGTTACATAAAGTCTTTTACAGTTGTAAATAAGTTACATGCATGTAAGTTTTATGGTGTTTGATTGGTAATATAAAGTTGTAAGTGGAAAAGTGTATTGTGTTTTACGATGTTTGGTTGTCGTAATGTGTAAGTCGTAAGTGAAAAAGTTGACCACAAAATTAACTATATGGTGATTTAAAAGTTTTAATATTGCAAATAAATATTAAAAATGCTAAATATTAAAAAAATTAATATTAATATAAAAAATAATACAAATTTGTATCACCACAAAATTAACTGTAACTGGGCTGTAACAGAGTGGTAATTGAGTTGCAAGTGAGTGATAATTGGATTGTGTAAGCTTTTTACGAATTACGGTCCAAACAAACGCCGTAATTGTAACTGGGTTGTAAGTCATTTACGATTTACGGAGTTTTACGTGAAACAAACGGCCCCTTAGTTGATCCTCCTCCTGTAGCCACCGACGAAGACGAAGACGAAGACGAAGATATATATATAGAAGATATATACTGTTTCTTATTTAATAAATAGTAAAATCGATTAAAATATATGGAATCTCTTCATCAAAGTATTCGAATATACGCGTAAAAAGCCTTTGTGAATGAGATATTGTAGTCGTCCGCTTAATACGGCTGCGTTGACACGTCACCCACTATTAATGCTTCTTGTTGGGAATTTATGGGTCACGTGCATGGCATGCGATGCCGTGATGAAACAGGACAAGTGCTTGTGTCCTTTGATGTCAACTCTCATCAATGAGATATCGTACATGAGTCAGAGTCAAAGCTGGTTTGTGTCAAGGTCAAAAATTTAATATTTTAAGCCGGTCAAATTATTGTTGCTTTTTCTTTTGATTCATTGTAAGCTCTCACGGGTGACGTGGGGCTGTTTGGATTCAAGGAACTGGGTGGAAGTGAGGAAGTGGGAAGTGTCTTTTCTCATTTCCGCTGTTCATCCAAACACCGGAAAAGGAAAATGAAAAAAGTTCTTTTCCTTCTCTCTTTTCTCCTTTACACAATGTTTTCCTCACTTCCAGAGTGCTACCGTTAATTTTGTGATTATGTAAATCTCATTTGTAATAAATTGTAGCACAAAACAGTTAATTTTTTGCTCATGTAAATCTCACTTGCATTCTAATTACAGTCTAATTTTATTTTCTTAATTAATTTTTAATTTAATATTATTTTGCGGCCAACTTGTAGTCAACTTTTCCACTTTCACTTCCACATTACCATCCAAACACCGGAAAAGACATAACATTTTCCAAACCACACTTCCAACACAATCTAAACATCAGAAAACTTACTAACCAATTCCAAGTTCCAAGGGAACTATTACCACTTCCTCACTTCTTCACTTCCTCACTTCCACCCTAACCAAACAGGTAGAGAGAAACAATTAGACGTGAAATATTCAGTTAGAAAATCGACATGTTGCCACAAGTTTAAGCATATATGTTTACATTTTAGAAACATCCAAATACACGTATTAGTAAAAATAATCATTTTTTATCTCTAGATAAGACATTCAACCGTGGAGCAGTTGTGAGAGTGAACAATGTTAGATGAATTTGTATAAATCGATTCTAATTTTTTAAAAGGAGTTTGCATTAAGAATTATTAGTTGATCTTGTCCGCAACGGTGATTGGCTAAATTCAATGGCAGTATAACCTTTTATGCATGTATACATGTGATATCTATTTAAATTTACATGTTTGTCTCTAAAATCTATCATATTTTGATATTAATCCCTCAAATCTTATAAATTATTCGGTAGTCTCTCAAATCTCATTAGTTACACCCATCAGTCCCTCTAATTATCTGCCATTTGATTCAGAGAATATTCAGTTGGAGCTCAACGGTCCCCTCGCCAACGGTCCAAAATGCTGAATTGATGTAATTAATAGGATTTGAAGGACTAACGAATAATCTAAAATATTCAATATGATGGATTTTAGGAACAAATATGTAAATACTCCTTAAATGTATTTTTCTTGTGATTTTGAACCATACATAGCTCGTCACACTGTATATTAGTTGAAATTTAGGTATCTGTCCAGATTGCTTTCCAACCATAATTCAGCTCAACAACTACAGATTTAAGTCATTGTTTTTTGGGTGGGTGGGTGGGTAGGTGTGTGTGTGTGAGGGAGGGGGGTGGGGGTTGTTCATGGGAAACGTGGCATGAGCCCACACCCAGACCATCAATCCCAACTCAATCACCATTGATCTTAGATCAGAACAAATTAAAGAGCCCAAATTTTCTTTAAGAATATTTTGAATAGTTGTCCTGAATTAAGTTGAAGAGACATGTTTTTTTTAGATTAGATCAATCTGTATAGGACAGAAAAAGAAACTACAGATATTTGCTATCAGTTCTCTACGAATGAGATCTCAATTTTTATTATGGTTTCATAGTTATCTTGCAACTGAAATTTTTCTTTCTTTCCGATTTCGTGCACCACTGCTAAATCCCTAATTTGATGTAGCGGCCATACACTCTTTATCTATTGGAGAGCTCAAGTACTCTTTTTTTTTACATATGAAACAACTCTCATAATCTGTATCCATTTTACAAGATACACAAGCGAAACAATCGACACTTATTGATATCAGAAGATCAAAAAGATTATTCTAATGTATCATTTTTGGTCCAATGAAATTTATAGGTAATAAAAAAAAAAGATTTGTCAATAGAGTTTTTTTTTCTCTTTCAACTATCTTTCGATTGTTAATACAAGATATAAGGAGCAGTACGACATCTTGAATGTGAAACATGATTACTCGTGTGAATAACGTGAAAGTAGGATACTCCAGATTTGGGTTCAACGAGTTTGCTAAATGCTCTGAGAATTTGAGTGTGAAAAGGGTTGACGTCCAAAGAGCAAGTTTGTTTGTATATGGGGAATGCTAGGCAACAGTCAGATACCAAAGCTTAGATTCACGTAGGCCACAAACCCTAACCGTGTGAAATTCTTCGAGCTTGGGTTATAATTAGCGGAGAGGGTGATTTAAAGGCAAAGATCAGTGTTTTATAACATTGCATCCACTCTCTCTCTCTCTCTCTCTCATGAGACATGCCACAAGGTCTGACCAAAGATAAATGGAACCGTCTCGGCAAAGGAGTCGGTGGCTGATTACTTGCCAGAGATTGACACCGAATGTGGCAACGGTGGAATCACCGCCGATAATGGGATTTAGTTAGATGATCAAAACTCGAAGTTCTTCTTAGGGATGTCAACTGAAGCGGGTCAGGCCGCCAGCCCAAACAGGCACGACCAGATTGGCACGGGCCCAGCCGGCCAGTGTGGTACCCGAGTCGGGCCGGGCCCGGGTCTGGCTCCCATATGGGCCGGACCCGGGTTTAGATATTGAAGCCCACCCCGAGCGGGCCGTGCCTGGCACGGGCCCTTGCCGCACTTGCCAAGCTCGGGCACGGGTTGTGACACGGCCCACAGGTTGGGCTGGCCGGCCCCACGTCATCAACGGCTAATATAGCTCTTGGCACGGGCTAGGCGCACCGGCCAGGCCCACCTACCTCTCCAACGACCCAAAGCGCCGTGTCCTTTATTTCTATTTTTATTTTTATTTATTTTGTTTTTGTGTGTGTTTTGGGGTGGGGGGGGGGGGGGGGGGGGGGGGGGGGGGGGGGGGGGGGGGGGGGGGTGGTGTGGTTTGCCATTTTTTTGCTAAAAACCCCCAACGGCTATTTTGCTGTTAAGGGGATATTTGTAAATTTTTTGCAAATTGCCCTCCAACGGATAGATTGGGTTTGGGGGAATTTTTGCCAAAAAAAACTTGCAAAATAACACTCCTCTTCCCGTCTATATATTTCATCTTCCCCACTCCATTTCATTATAACGAAAATCTCTAAAATTCACAAAAAAAATCTCTATATATTTCTACTCCTACAGAGTCTTTCAAGCTCTCAAGTTCTCAAACTCTCTCAACTTCTCAAGCTCTACAAGCTCTTAAGTTTTCTCTCTCTCTCACAACTTCTCAAGCTCTACAAGCTCTTAAGTTCTCAAGACCTACAAGCTATTTCTCTCTCTTTTATCTCCTAGCATTTGTGAAGTAATTATATCTTGTCAAATTAGACATTAGTAATAACAATGGATACACATTTCATCAGCAGACCTAGTCAAGCTTTGATTTAGAATTAATCGTAGTTTTAGTTTGAGTAATGAGAGTGGTTACTCTTAGTTTACTTTTAGCCGACACTCTAAAAATTTCATTAACACAATCCTCATTATTAATGCTTCTTATGAGCCTGTCACACTACATATATACCTGTTAGTTTTCCGAAATATCAACTACCTCTACAAATTTTAAATTTAGAGTAAAAATATTTTAATAAAGTAATTGTAATGGAGGTAGGAGAGCCCAATGCAAGTTGTGTCCAAATATTTCATATGCTTTTTATAAAAATAATAGAACTAGCCCACTAAGCAAACATATTAAGAGTAAACACCACGAAACATCAACCACGATAAACCTAAATTAGCACTTTAGGTGACACACTAGACACTTTTACTTATAATCGTGCTGCAGGTAAAACTAATTTAGCTAAATATCTATTCGGTCTAAATAACCTTTTAGTATGGCTGAAGATGAGGTATTTACAGAATATATTAGAACATCCGGATCATGAGCTTGGTCAGTAAGAATTCTGTAAGAACAGAAATGTTTAGGGTTGTTGAAGAACAAAATAAATATTAATCTTATCTTCTTTTCCACATAAATTTGCACTTATTTCTGATTGTTGGGAAACTCATAACGACAATCATTATATAGTTATTACTGCACATTATATTCCTTTTGATGGATTTTAAACAAAAAATTATCGATTTTAAAAAAAAAAATTCAACCTCACAATGCTTCAAATCTATGTAAAATTATAATGAAGGCGTTATAGTACATAAAATTTATTCCAAAATTTTGTTATTTCATTGATAATGCTAGCGAAAATACTATGCAATTGAGATTTAAAAATTATTTAAAACTTATTTTGAATGGCAAAATTTTTCATATTCAGTATGTTTGTCATATTATAACTTGTGTATACAGATGGTATAAGAATAATTAATGATTATATTAAAAATTAAGAGAATTATTATATTCATTTAAAGTAGCAACCCAAGAAGACAAAACTTCAAATATATTTGTTCCAACTTAGGTCTTCCTATTAAAAAATTATCTCAAGATGTAAGAATTCATTGGAACTCAATATATAATATGTTGAGTAAAAACTATTTCTATTACTAGACGACAGTTATGTTCATTTCACAGGAATTGCCTGACTATTTTATTTTCCAGGATGATGGGAATTTGTAAAGTTATTTGTGAATTTTTAAAGAGTTAAAAGAGTAACAAAATTATTTTTTGGTATTTATTATTCCACAATCAGTTTAGTGTTTTTTGGGTTAACTGAAATTACCGAGGTATTTTTTACTTGCAGAAATAATGATTTTTTAAATATATGATTGGTCCTGTGAATAAAAAATTTAATAAAAATTTTAA